>JANHAO010009772.1:0-18126 GCA_026873985.1 Saraca asoca
GCTGCCAGTACATACCTGCGAGATCAAAGAAACCTGTGAGGTAGAGCTCATCCTTAGATATGCGAGGTGGTAGTTAGAGCTAGAGCTGGCCTCACGTTCTTGGAGCCATCCTGTATTAACTTTCGTAACATATTGAAACAAACATTGTACATAAACAAATTGCAACAATTCAAATGTTCTTTCCACTTTTGTCAACGTTTAATTTATAATTTCCATTCAATAATTACAAAAAACAAATAAAAATTTTAATTTTTATTATGATCACATATTTCATGCAATTATCATTAGACCCGTGCATAGCATGGGCTCACTTCTAGTAATTAATCAATTAACACTTCTAATCATATTAGGACGCTTAATCATTTGAAATTTCTAAGATGTTCACTAATTTAACTCTTAAATTCAATATATTTTGCATTCTAACTTTTCCTTTGACTTTGGATCAAAGAGATTCTATTGTGTGTAACCCATTAAGTTTCTATGCATATTGGTAATGAACTTATTTACAAGCTTCTATAAGCTCAATTGAATTAAAATTCTTTTAAATTCAAACACAATTTCCCTAAATTATACAAATAATTTTATAGATCATGATTGGCTTCTAGCAAAGTATCATGACCACCTAAATGCCATGAATAGATTTGTGGAAATCAAAACCTTTCATGATAAGCTGCCAGTATGTAGTTCAATCCCTTCATCTCTTGATATTCAAATTGGATTTAGGGTATACTTCAAGTGTCAACCTTAGAATGTCCAATTCTAGGTTCTTATTTGATTATGGGTTATCTCACAATTGATTATACATAAAACTCCTTTTACATATGAATCAATACATTTATGATTTTGATCATAATACAAGTGTCAAAACATCTTTTGAATATCTTTTCATGTTACCAAGGGGGATGAATTCTTTTTTGATCAATCAATACCTTCATGTACTTTATGTTGTATCCAAAATAATTCATATTTGCTTTCTAAGAGTGCAAGCCTAAAATAAAATTAAAGTACAAAACTCCATATATAAGTTATTGTGCTAATCTCAAGTCTAAGGATCACTTACACCACCTTTTACATGAGAATTCCATTGACACATGGTAACATTCCATATGGTTTCTCACGGTAGGTCAATCTAGGAATATGTTCTATAAAATTTACCCACATGTGTCATCCAAATATCAACATATCTATACTGTATAAGGTCATTAGATTCTTCTAAAAGAATATGAGATGACATATACTGGTTTACTTATGAATGATTGATATCCTATTTTCTTGATAATTCAATAACTAGGGATATTTAGAAATACAAATATATATATGTTATGGGCATTTTCGGATTAGGTAGAATGGACTGGCAAAAGCCCAAAGAATCATGTTAATAGGTGAGAAGGCATGGCCTAACTCAAAACAAAGTCATTGAAACTAGATAGCAGGTCACATAGTGCGAGCTCAAAGTTTTCAACCGGCCAAGGTTACAGTAAGCTTCTCTCAGCATAATTAGGAATAGCTAATATCTGACAGACAGTCTGAATACTCTACCAACTTGTAAATCAGCCTCCAAAGTCTGACAATAATTTTCCTCACATTTATTACTTGACATCTAGCATTTAATACTCAATGCAGGTGTAATCATAGTTTTACAATGATAAATAACAACTTGTAACCCTCCCAGCTTTTATAAATAGTGAGGGAGAGCCATTGCATGAGATATAGTGAAATAGATGCAAAAACTCTGTAGAAATAGCCATAGATGTATGTACTATTGCTCTGTATAACAAAACAACCGCTCAAAGCCAATACAATCACCGTGGTCGTAGGGGTCATCTTGACTTTAGCTAAATCATGACAAAACTCTTTGTGTTCTCTCCTCTCTTCCTCTGAATCTCTTGCCATTTTCTTACCTTCTTTCCATTCTTAACAGTAGCCTATTTCTCACAATCCTCCATTGATCGATTATCAAAATTGACCGTTAACATTTTGGCACATTTGATGGGACCAGACTGCTTTCTTATTTATTCACCAATCAATCACAATGGCAAGTGGAAGAGTAACTAGGAGTTCGATGTTGCCACTAACCAACCAGACAGCTGCGAAGGGAAACAATGAAATATGCCTAGAGATGAAAACCCAGTCCTGGCAAGTACTTTCTTCATCCTTCTGGAGGTTGATGGCGTATGGGGCTTTATGTCAACACTAGGAAGTGTTCAAGAGTACAGTCAAAAGTCTTGTCGATGCAGTCAAAGCATTGGCTTCAGCACTCACTCAGAGAGCACAAAAATAGGGTGAAGTCACCCCAATCATGGAAGCAGTCTGGGAGCTATAGGGAGACATACCGGCATGAAAGGAGAAATCAGCCAAAGAAGGAGCCCAGCGGGCAGATTTAGATTACTTCTCCAGCTTACAACCTGAAATGAAGGGATAACGAGCTCACAAGTGTGAGGGAAACCAGTGACATGGGAACTCATGCCACACTGAAGGCTCGAAGGTGGGCTATGATAGTGGCAGAAATTAACGATTCGAAGTTCAAGATCAAATGATCAAAGAGCTCATGCAAAAAGTGCAAAAGTTAGAGAAATGTCCCTTAACCCAACACCGATCAAGTCATTATGAGGGGAGGACCCCGTTTTCCAAGGAGATCGAGATAGAACCTCTCTCCCACAAGTTCAAGGTTCCAGCTATCCCACCATATAATTCAAAAAGTGACCCGTACAATCATTTGGATGCTTTCAACATCCATATGGACCTGCAAACCAGCAATCCCCTGGTCAAGTGTCGAGTCTTTCCTATTACTCTTAGGGATGTGCCACAAGCATGGTTCAAAGGTCTTCCAACTCATAGCATCAGTAGCTAGGAGGAATGCTAGAATAAATTTATCGACCAATATGGAGCTCTCAAGAAGTAGCTCGTACCATCTTGGCACTTGGCCATGATTTTCCAACGGAGGGATAAACATTGAAGGATTACATCATGAGATTTCGATGTGAGGTTAGTAATGTGGAGAGTCTTTCTGATGATAGCATTTAAACAGTGATCTCTATAGGACTTGGCAGAGATGGGAAATTATATAAAAGCCTATACAAATCCTCAGTGAAGAGCTTGGGGGAATTCTATGAACAGGCCGCTAAAGAGGTCCGGTGGAAGGAAACTTTTGGCCCAAAACTGTTTGCATAAAAGGGCGAACCCTGTGGCTCAATTTTCAACCAGGACGGAAGAAGGAAGAACCGTGGTAAGAGCAGAATGGGCCAGAACAATGACGCAGGTGCCCGACCTGCTAAGAAAGCTAGGACAGTGTGACCTGAACCCCGAGGTTGCCATAATAATTATAGCATCCTGTCTAATACTCTAGAGAGGATATAGCCATAAAAAAGCATAGGGAGAATTTTGGGTGACCTAGGCCCCTATTGAGCCCTTCAAAGTACAAGGATGCCAATAGGTTTTGTGCCTACCGCAATGACATTGGGTACACTACCTCTGAATATAGGTCGCTTAAAGACGCAATCGAGGATCTGATCAAGAGAGGTCGATTAAAAGATTATGTGGTGTGACCTATAGGTCAGTGACCTCAGCAGCAGATAGCACAACCTTCCTAGAATGCTAAACAGAAGCATATTGCAGTAGTTAGAACCATCTTCAAGAATCATGGAGGGCCACACATAACTCACGTGAACAATATGTATGAAATGCGAGCTATGTCTTCTATATGGGTTATGAGTCTAACAAACCTGCTAAGAAAGCTAGGGCTACTTTTGAGTGCATCACCTTTGTAAATGACAACACACAAGGAATCTAATCCCTTCATAATGATACTCTTGTCATTAGAGCCAAGGTCGGTAAAGTTGAGGTGTGAAGAATCATGTTAGATACCGGCAACTCGATCAATGTCATGTATAGAAGATGCTCCGAACAAATGAGATTGAGCTAGGGTGATCTTAAACTTTCGCCCGAACCTCTTTTTGGCTTCATTGGTGATACGATGTTACCCGTAGGGTAAGTCAAACTTCCTATCACTCTGGGGAACAAGGACTATTAATCCACAATTCTAATTGACTTCTTAGTCATAAACTACCCTTTAGCTTATAACATAGTATCGAGATGACCAGTGATGAACGATTTAGATCTCGTCATGTCAACCAGGATGCTGATGGTGCAATTCCCCACCTCGAATAGAGTTGGATGCATACGAGGTAAGCAGTACACAACCTGGCAATGCTATGAGGATGCTGTCAAAGTCAGGGAGAAAGGTAAAAGAGTTGATGTGCCATCTAATGAAAAGCCCCAAGCTCCAAGCTCAATCAGAATCAATTACAATCTTAACCCCTATGACTTGGAAGTAGACTGCGAGATCATGCCAATTGAAGAGCTCGAAAAGATTAGAGTCAGCCAGGCAGATGATGAGAAGTGCCTCAAGCTTGAAAAGAACCTACCCCCTAACATAAGGGTCTAGCTGGCTGATTTCCTCAAAGTAAACTTGGATATCTTCACTTGAAACCATAAGGATATGGTAGGGATTGACACCAAAATTATGTCACATAAGCTGAATATCGATCTTCATCACCAGCCGGTTCATTAGAAAAGGAGACCACTCACAACTGAGTGCTCTAACACCCTGAAGGAGGAAGTAGACAGACTATTGGCAAACAAATTCATCTGAGAGGCTCACTACCTAATCCAGGTAGCTAACTCTATCTTAGTAAAAAAGAAGAATAGAAGTGGAGGACATGCATCAACTTCACATACCTCAACAAGGTCTTTCCAAAGGATAGCTTCACCTTACCAAGGATTGACTAACTCATTCACATAATGGCCAGGCATCAACTCCTCAGTTTTATGGATGCATACTCTGGGTATAATTAGATACCTATAGAGCCTCAAGATGAATAGCACACCTCATTCATCACAGACTGATGATTGTACTACTACAAGGTGATGCCCTTTGGGCTCAAGAACGCAGGAGCAACCTACCAATGGTTGGTCAACACAATGTTCAAAGATCAAATTGGGAAGACTATGGAGGTTTATATGGACAACATGTTTGTGAAGTCTAGATAGGCTGTGAACAATGTAAAGGATCTAGATAAAATGTTCCAGATCCTAAAGAAATATCGAATGAATTGAATTCACTTAAGTGCATGTTTGGAGTAGCCTCCAAAACATTTCTCAGGTTTATGGTCAACGATAGAGGAATAAAGGCAAACTCGGAGAAAATCAAAGCACTTATCGATATGAGATCATCGATAGGGATCAAAGATGTATAGAGCTTAACTGGCTGGGTCATAACACTTAGTAGATTCATCTTAAAGGTAATGGACAGATGTCTACCACTCTTTGACATCCTAAAGAAAGCAAAGCGCTTTGAATGGACCAAAGAGTGCGAAAATTCCTTTATGCACTTGAAGGAATATATGGGCTGAGCTCCATTATTGTCCAAATCGTAAGAAGGCGAGAAGCTAATTCTTTACTTAGGGGTATCTCAACATGCCATTAGTGCAACCCTTGTCCGTGAAGAGAGCAAAGCACAACTCCTGGTGTACTACATGAGGAAGAGGTTGTTAAATGTAGAAGAAAACTATACTCCCATGGAGAAGCTTGTCTACTATCTTGTTGTTGCATCTAAAAAATTGTGACCTTACTTTTAAGCCCATACCATTGACGTGCCAACTCAGTATTCACTAAGGCAAACTCTCCAGAAGGCGGACGCCTCAGGTTGTTCACTCAAGTAGGCAATCGAACTTGCCCAATTTGACATCCATTATAAATTGAGGTTAGCGATTAAAGGACAAGCCTTAGCTAACTTCATAGTGGAATTTATTGGACCTGCCAGGGAAGAGGCAGAAACCTTGGAAGGACCATGGTGGGAGTTTTACATAGATAGGTCCTCATGTGAGTAGAAAGCAGGAGTAAGGATCCTTTTAATCAGCACAAAAGGGCATAAAATCCTTTACGCCCTAACGTTTGAATTCTAAGCTACCAATATTGAGGCAGAATATAAAGCGTTGCTTGCAAGACTCCGTATAACAAAGGAGGTATGAGCTGAAAATTTGAAGATCTTCAATGATTCTCAAATAGTCATTTGTCACATAAAAGGAGAATATCAGGCAAAAGGACAAAAAATGGCTCTCTACTTGCAAAAGACTCAAGAGTTGCTTAATGAATTTCAAATATATGAGATCATCCAAATCCCTCGGGCTTGAAACATGTATGCAGACACATTAGCTCGCTTGGCCGTAGCGAGGGACACAGACTTTTCAGGTGCAATACCAATAGAAATTCTTCCATCTCTAAGCATTAAGCATAAAGATGCCGTGATGACAACCATTATGGCACATGTCTCATGGATAAGTCCTATCTTGAAGTACCTACAGGACGTTGAACTCCCAAAGGATAGATTAGAAGTACACCACATACAGTCCTAAGCTACTAGATATTGCATCATCGATGATACGCTTTATAGGAGGGGCTTCTCAACTCTACTTCTCAAGTGCATTGATGGTCCCGACTGTGATTTCATCCTAGAGGAAATTCATGTTGGACACTACAGAAACCACATTGGGGGGTTGTCAATGGCTCAAAAGGTTCTCTGGCAAGGTTTTTTTTGGCCAACCATGAAAGAGATGCAATTGACCTCGTTAGGTGGTGTGACAAGTGCCAAAGGTTCATCGAAGTTCTTTGAGCTCCTCCAGCTTGACTCCAACAAATGGCCAGCCCTTGGCCCTTCACAATATGGGGGATCAACCTAATAGGATCTCTCCCCATAGGTTGCGAAAACTAGAAATACACAGTGGTAGTTGTAGACTATTTTACCAAATGGGCAGAAGCAAAAGAACTGACCCAAATTTCTTCCTCTCAAATTGAGAAATTCATTTGGAATAACATTATTTGCCTATTAGGCGTCCCTCAACAAATAGTAACCAACAATGGGACTTAATTCACCAGCGAGCAATTCAATGAGTTTTGCAACGACCTTAGGATTTTGAGGAGTTTTTCATCAGTAGACTGTCCTCAGACCAATGGACAGGTTGAGGCGATGAACGCGATCACTAAACAAATCCTAAAGAAAAAATTGGAAGCTAGAAAAGGGGCATGGGTAGATGAGTTACCAAAGGTGCTATGGGCTTATCGAACTACAACTTGTAGCATCATGAGAGAAACCCCTTTTTTGATGGTTTACAAAACTGAAGCCATGATACCAGTGGAGTTCGAAGTAACTTCACACTGTAGAGCTACTTTCAACCTAAAGGAGAATAACTAGCTGCTCGCTACAAGTCTCGATCTTATTGAAGAAATAAGAGATGTAGCTTGTCTCAAGGTCGCGACCTACCAATAGCGAGTCACATGGCATTTTAACTGAAGGGTCCAAGCTTGGAGCTTCAAAGCAGGCGATCTCATCCAATGCCTCATTCTGGCAGGAGGTGTAATCCCAGTGAAGAGACATTAGGTCCTAATTGGGAAGGCCTATATGTAATAAAAGAGAAATTGAGAAGTGGGGGATATCACCTGGCAAAAGAAAAAGGAGTTAAATTCCCCCGAGCTTAGAATGCCAAACACCTCCGACCATACTATCAATAAAGGCAAAATTGGCCTCGTAGATTTGTAATATTCTTTAAATTTTCGAATTGAATAAGGATCAAAGAATTCTTTTTTTATATATATTATGTTTAGCATGCTCCTTAATGTATTTCATCAACAATCAACTTTATTTAAAGAAAAACTATGCTCTACGAGGATAGCATGGCCAGCTATCTCATGAAGTGAAGATGCTTGAACCTCGCACTCTACAACCTAATATGACTCATTCAGGTCTATGCAGTTTACTAGCAGACTAGTTAACAACATGTCAAAATGTTCGATAGATCAAAAGTTCAAAATAAAAGTATCTCAATTATAAAAAGTATAAGATCATATCAAAAAAATACAAAGTAAAGTTATAGAGGTGCTATATGGGATAGAGTTGGAGGACCAGAAGGATCTTGGAGAGCAGAGGAGTTCATAGTAGTCGTGGGTAGGTTTTCTATCACTTGCTCTCCAAGCCTCTCTTTAGCTACTTCTTGCATTGCTAGAGCACCCTTAGCCTGCTTTGTGCTTTGAATGGGAGGATCACTAATAGTTTTAGCACTTGGAAGAGAGGTTGCCTCTACACCCTCAGCAAAGCCCTAGATAATTGCTTCAGTCTCTTCACTAAAAAATGAAAAGTTGAAGTTAGGGTGCTTTTGCCATAGAGTGTACATGAAGTTATCGGTGGTGTCAAAAATTATAGCTTCTCTGGCCTAATCAATCAAGACAAGAGTTTCCTCCCTCACCTTGGCGATTTCTTCCTCAACCCTTGTGGCCCTTTCCTCAGCTTGCTTGGTAGCCTCTTTAGCTCGTCTGATTGCCTCTTCAGCTTGCAATACTCTATCCTCAACATAAGCTACTTTTTCTTGAGCAGCTTTAGATTGCCTTTGGATGCTTTCAGCCCCTCGCGCCAATACTGCCAAATCCTCCCACCTCTGTTGAAGCTCATTATGAGCCCTATGTAGCCTCGAGACTAAATCAATTGTCTCATAAGCAAAGGATTCTTTAGCCCTTTTTCTTGTAGCATCGACACCTTGCAACTGAGCCTTAACTCCTTTAACTTTTTCCTCAGTTCGGCTACCTCATTGGTCAACGTTGTCAGGTTAGCCTTGAGCTGATCTCATTCTCTTCCTAGCTTAGGATCTCATTTCTCAATTTTATTGCCTCCAACACCCCCTGAAAAAGAATAGTAATAAATCAGAACATAAACAAAGGATTAAGGAAAATAAGAAGAGAATGATATCAACCATCAGATAGTGGTTGGTTAATATCTCCGCCAAAGAACTCCCCCATATCCTGTCATCCTCCAGGGATTCTATATGAACCCCAAGATTTAGCCTATATTTTTGTCAATAACCCTATAAAGAGCCAAAGTCTTGGGTCTTAAGCTTTCAATCCGGTACTCTGGAGCATCCTCAGGCCCTACCACTGGACCAGTAATGACCTCTTTTCCCCTGTCAGTCCTTTGCCTCTTGGAAGAAAGCCCAGTTGGAGCTCCCTCTCCACGGCCCGGAGACCTCAATCTCGCTCTTTCGACCTCAGCTGATCCTAATTGAGAAAGGGGGCCGGGGAAAGTAAAGTCTCATCTATAATCATCAAGGTGAAAGGATCACTGACTTGAGCTGGAGTTAGGATAGTGGCAGAGGAAGAAGGTTGACTAGCTTGAATAAGAGCTGAAGCAACTGTAGAGGAGGAAGGACGATACACAAGTGAAAGTAGGAGCAGCAGTTCACCTCAACCTCAGAGGAGGTGGGATTAAGTTGACTCTCCCTATGTCACCTTAGTCAGTAAAATTGGTAGGGAGAACATTCCTTGTCCCACGAACTCCAATGTCCTACCAACGGTCAAGAAGCTTGGCACCGAGAGTAAGGGAAAGCCCATGAGCTCGCAAGAGCTCTTTGTCAAACTTTAAGTTGTTTCATAGATCATCATAGACAATAAATTTATCTAACACCTTGATCTCCCCCGTGCTTAGTTCCAACCTCTCCTTTCTTGCTCCATCTACAAAAAACATAACAAAGCTTAGATTCAAAGCAACATGAAAGATAGTAGAAGCCTGTGTTCTCTTAGCTCGCTCACCCGGACTTGAAACAAATGAAAATTTTTGAAGATAACATAAGGATGGGTAGGAAACATAAAACCAACAGGTCTTATAAGGATCCACGTTGGATTTTCCTCTAGCATCCCCATGAGGTAAAACCCTCCTATACTTAGAAGGACGAGGTGAAAGATAATAAACCTTTTCCCGCTATCTAGCAGTCTTGATGCTGTAAAGATAGCAGAGAATTGTAGCGCTGGGAAGAGGGAGACCATTTTTAAGGTGAACCAGTGCTAAAGAAGTCAAAGTGGAGTATGCATTGAGGGTCAGTTGAACCAAGGTGAGCTTCAACTTTTTCAGAAAGTCGATTATATATGAGGGGACTGGAAACCTAAGACCCACATTAAGGTGATGAATGCTTATGGCTGTAAACTTTGCGGGAGGATGAGTAACGTGCTCACTGCAAGATGGCACCATAACATGACAGCCTTTTGGAAAGAAGTATGCCTTAGCAATCTCCCCCAATTCTTTAAATTTGACGCTAGAAGAATAACACTTGAAAGGAGAATTAGCTTCAGCCCCTTTGGCCTGAGGCGAGTTACAAACCCACTAGTGACCTCACTGCTCTGGGAGGTCGCACCCCTAGCAACACAAAGCATTTCCTCGCTCCCTTCGAACTCAATATCCTCACTGACTATTAGGTGGCAGCGGTGCCTATGGAGCTGCGACATCTACACAAGGAAAAAATGAAAAGAAAATAATCAGGCTGCTGAACACAGACCAATCACTAGCCTAAAAATAGTCCAACCTAAAGAAAGGTAGCTGCCACCCTAAGTCACTTAGACCCAAAGACACAAACAAGGGTTTTGGCTATAAATCCAATAATACCTAGAAAGCTAATTAAAAACTCCACCACCACTAGAAATCCTAATACCTATTGACAAATAGATAAAATATAGCCCACAGTCCAGTTTTCCATCAATAATAGACACACCCATGAAGGCCTCAAAATCGAAACCTAGAAACACAAGACCAGGGATAGAATTTACCTTGTCAAACAAAGAAGAAGTCTGAAGCGTGGATAGAAACATTGCCTGGTAACCCAAACTTAGCTTAACGAAATTGGAAAAACTGAAATAAGGTCAAAGTTGGTAAAGAGCAATGGACAGTTGCAAAGTTTGCAGAGAGATGGGGAGGAAAGGTCTAGGCTTAATGGATTTCAAATGGTAGATGGAAAAAGGGGAAGAGCCTCCCTGGTTTTTATTGTAAACAGACCAACCATCAGATCCAGAAACTCTCCAGAGAACCCATGATCCAATGGCCCAGCATGTATCAGCATTTAAACTAATACATGACTGCTGGAGACAGTGATCATTGCATAGTTCATGGAAATTGAAAAGACACATGTGAAATGAACGTGTCAAGACACCTGCTAGATCATAAAATTGCAAATAGATGAATTACGATCCTAGTTCTATTACGATCTATTACTTATTACTCCCTCTCGGTCTGATAATTTGTAGCTTTCATGTCATCTCATGTCGATGCATGCACACCTAAGCACTCTCCGTGCACCTCATATCCATCTCTAGCTCGGGCACACCTGGCGTAATGCATTAAGCCTCACAAGCTCATTCAATCTTCATCTTGGGCACACCTAATCACCCTATCTCTAGCTCAGGCACACTTAGCGTGATGCGCTAAACCTGACGAACTCATCTCGATTTTCATTTCGGGCACAACTAGCATAAAGTGCTAAGCCCACAGGTGCACCTAATCGCCCCATCTCCAGCTCGGGCATACCTGGCGTGATGCACTAAGCCTCACAAGCTCATTCAATCTTCATCTCAGGCACACCTGGCTCAAAGTGCTAAGCTCAAAGGCACACCCAATCTCTAACTTGGGCATACCTAGCATGATGCATTAAGCCTCACGAGCTCATTTGATCTTCATCTTGGGCACACCTGGCGTAAAATGCTAAGCCCTTGGGCGCACCTAATCGCCCCATCTCCAGCTCGAGCACACCTAACATGATATGCTAAGCCTCACAAGCTCATCTTGATCTTTATTTCAGGCACACCTGGTGCAAAGCGCTAAGCCCACGGGTGCATCTAATCGCCCCATCTCCAGCCCAGGCTCACCTGGCGTGATGCGCTAAGCCTCACAAGCTCATTCGATCTTCATATGGCATACCTAGCGCACAACGCTAAGCCTACAGGCTCACCTAATTACCTGATCTCCAGTTCAAGCACACCTGACATGATGTGCTAAGCCTCACAAGCTCATTCAATCTTCATCTCGGGTACACCTGGCGCAAAATGTTAAACCCGCGGGTGCACCTACTTACCCTATCTCTAGCTTGAGCACACCTGGTGTGATGTGCTAAGCCTCGTGACCCCATCTCCAGCTTGGGCACACGTGGGATGATACGCTAAGCTTCACGAGCTCATTCTGTCTTCAACTTGAGCAAACTTGGCACAATGTGCTAAGTCTCATGAGCTCATTCCATCTCCAGCTCAAGTACACTTGGCGTGATGCGCTAAGCCTCACGAGCTCGTCTCACCTACAATTTAGGCTTAACTGGTCACCCTCAATGAGCTCATTCCAATTCGGGCGCACCTAATTGCCCCTTGGGATCTCGTACTAGTGTATGTGCACTCAACTACCCGCTACACACACGACCACACTTCGGCTCAAGCTCATGACTTGCAAACCTGCTTTGACTAAGGTGCAGTATGTACCATCTAGTCATATCACTGATTACTCACAGTTTTCTTGCAAGCTAAAAATTCACTATTGCCTAAATCATTTCAATGCTCAAGTCCATGACCAGATAAGGCGGATTAATTTTATCCATTAAATTTCAAGCACCATATCTGGTTAAATATAGTAGAGAGAAATCAATCTGTAGACAATGCTCAAATGTAATTTCCTACCACGCATGCACACTCAAAATGTCAAGAAAAAGGTAATATTCATTACAAAACCTCTTTCAAGGAGGTGAGTCTATACAAGAAAATTTTGAGTACAAAGATTGGGATAAACCACAACTACAATAAGTAGGAGGAACTATCCTTTTGGAAGTCATGGCCCATGAGTAGGCCAAATAGTTCCAGCTCCTTTTTCATATCTTCCTCCAAAGTTAAGAGCTCGTCCCTCTACTCCACAACTCTCAGACGTTTAGGGAAACCGACTAGATTATCTCGCCATGCAAGGAGACTAGAGAGCATAAATGAAGAACTGCTTTAATCATGAAAAGGTGGTGAAGGAAGATAACAAAACTTCCCAGGATCCTCAAAGAGGGATTGCCCGTGGGAGCTTCCCATAATAGAACTTCCTAAAACCCTCGAAAAGGAACTCTCACAGCAAACTAAATGCACCTTTCAAATTTCTACTAAGGGTTCATGTCATTATGAGGGGATCATCAGGGACGCTCACTAGGCTATTTTGTAAAAGAAGGAAAATTTCTCATGCCTTATATAGACTGATCCAACCTTTTTGAAGAATCTAGAAAATGTCCAGATGCTCTTAATCGAACGGTCCAAAAGGAAAACCAAGTCACCTCACGAATAGCTATAAAACATACACAGTGAAAGACTGACACCTGACATAACCATTTAACAAGTTGCAAACAAAAAAATCTGACTAAATAGCATTGTGGTTAGAGAACTTGGTAACATCACAGGTCATAGATGGAGGGCCCTTGCCTGAAAAATGCATAACTAACTCCCAGCTCGCATAGTGAACTAAGAGTTAGGAGGCTGATGTTATGGACATTTTCAGACTAAGTGGAATGGACCGGCAGAAGCCTAAAGAATCGGGTTAAGAGGTGAGAAGGCATGGCCCAACTCCGTCATTGAAGCTAGACAACAGGTCACATAGTGCGAGCTCAAAGTTTCTAACCAGCCAAGGCTACAACAAGCTTCTCTTGGCATAATTGGGAATAGCTAATGTCTGACAGATAGTTTGAATACTCTACTAACTTGCAAATTAGCTTCCAAAGTCCAACAATGATTTGCCCCATATATATTACTTAATGTCTAGCATTTAATGCTCAATGTAAGTGTAATCATAGTTTTACAATGATAAATTACAACTTATAACCCTCCCAGCTTCTATAAATAGAGGGAGAGCCATTGCATGAGATATAATAAAATACATGCAGAAACTCTGTAGAAATAGCCATAAATGTATGTACTATTGCTCTGTATAGCAAAACAACCGCTCAAAGCCAATACAATCACTGTGGATGTAGGGGTCATCTTGACTTTCGTCGAATCATGATAAAACTCTCCATATTCTCTCCTCTCTTCCCCTGAATCTCTTGCCATTTTCTTAACTTCTTTCCATTCTTAATAGTAGTCTGGTTCTCAAAATCCTTCATTGATCGATTACCAAAATTAACCGTCAACAATATATAAATTATCTCGTAATACAAACCCAATTGTAATTTATTTATACATAAGTATGTTTCAAGAACTTTATCAAATATAGCATACATATATCAAAACAATATATATTCAAACTAAACTAATAAAGAGGTCAAAACATCATGTTTATTGAATATGATATGATATATATGATATCCATGCCATTATAACCAATTGTCTCCAGGGTATCTATACTAAAAATCTCACACTTATTAAAACCAATCACCTTTGTCTCTTATCTCAATTTTTTCTAATGACGATCAAGCTTCTATTGGGATAGAGTCTTAGTAAAGGGATCAACTACATTGTCATCTATGGGAATTTGTTTTATTCTTATTTCATTATGCCTTATGATCCCTTTGATCAAATGGTAATGCCTTATAACATGTTTGGATCTTTGATGAGACCTTGGTTAGTTAACTTGTGCTAGGCTCCATTGCTATTACAATAGATTTCTATTAGATTAGCAATGTCAGGAACAACCCCTAGTTTAGTGATGAACTTCTTCATCCAAATAGCTTCTTTTATGACTTCTAAAGCAGTAATGCACTCATCTTTAGTTATAGAATCCATTATGGTATTTGGCTTGGAAATTTTCCAATGTACTGCATCTCTATTAAGAATGAATACAAATCCTGACTATGATTTGCAATCATCCTATCCTAGCTGAAAGCCTACATCTATGAAACCATTAATTCTCAAATCACGTTTTTCTCAAGTACTTAAGGATGGTCTTAATTGTGCTTTAGCATCTTTCACTTGGATTGGCCTCATATCTACTAGTGACACTTAGTGAATAAGAGACTTTTGGTCACATACATAGCATGACACACATGATTGATCCTATTACAAATGCATAATGGATCTTATTCATGTGTTTTCATTCATCTTCTATCTTAGGACATTGTTTCCTAGATAAGAGAACACTATAAGAGATAGGTAAGAACCTTTTCTTTGACCTATCCATGCTAAACCTTTTTAGTACTTTTTCCATGTACAGGGATTAAGAAAGGCCAAATAACCTTTTAGATCTATCCTTATAAATCTTCATACTTAGAATGTAGCTTGCTTTTCCTAAATCCTTCATAGAGAATGTCTTAGTCATCCATAACTTTATAGATTGTAACATGGGAATGTTATTTCCTATAAGCAGTATGTCATCAATATATAATAATAAAAAGATGACCACACTCTTACTAACCTTCTTGTACACACATAATTCATCAATGTTCTTGATGAAGTCAAACGATTTGACTACTTCATCAAAATAAATTTTCCAACTCCATAAAGCTTATTTTAGTCCATATATGGGCCTCTATATGTTGCATAACTTGTGGGGTTCAGTCTTAAAGACAAAACCCTCAAGTTTTATCATATATATATTTATTTAGGTTTCTATTAAGGAAGTTGTTTTAACATCTATTTGCCCAATCTTATAGTCATGGTATACAGCTATTGGAAGTAAAATCCTAATAGACTTCAACATGGCAACTAGCAAAATGGTTTCCTCATAGCCAATGCCTTGTATTTAGTTATAACTTTTTGCCACCACACTAGCTTTGTAGGTTTATACTTTGTCATTTGCATTTATCTTTCTCTTAAAGACCCATTTGCACTCAATGGGTTTTAGTAGTGGCTAAGTCCTATACTTGGTTATCATGCATTGAATCCATTTTGGACTTGAAGGCTTTTAACCACTTCAAGGAATCAATATCTAATATTGCTTTTTGGCAACTAGTGGGTTCATTGTCTTTCTCTTATGTGAGAAGAAAACCATATCATTTAGGTTTACGACATTCCCTGCTAGATCTGTAAAGTATAGGTATACATTTAGCTTGATTACTTATCTCTACCATTTGAGATACTTGATTAGGCCCATCCTTAATCATGTAGTCTATGTTACTTTGTGTTTCTAAATCGTTTCAAGCTCTAATTTACCCTTACTAGCCTTTTCAAGGATTAACTCCTTTTTTAAGAAGGCAACATTTATTGAGACAAAGACCTTTTGCTCAATAGGATGGTAAAAGTATTAATCCTTTATTTCCTTAGGGTATCCCATAAATAAGCATTTATCACTCTTAAATCCCTACTTGTCTATGATGATCCACTTCACATAAGCAAAACATCCCCAAATCTTCAAATGTGAAAGATTTGGCTTCTTTCTATATCATAGCTCATATGGTGTTTTATTAATAGACTTTGATAAGACATAATTAAGGATATATGTAGCAACTTCTAAATTATAACCCCAAAAAGTGATTGGTAAAGTTACAAAGCTCATCATGGCCCATACCATATCAAGCAAACTACAAATTCTCCTTTCTAAAATACCATTCATTTGTGGCATTGTAAGTGGAGTCCATTGTGAAAGAATCCCAAACTTCTTTAAATAATTCATAAATTCCTAGCTTAAGTATTCTCCACCTCGATTGAATGTCTTGATACTTTTTCCAACTTATTTTTCTACTTCACATTTGAATTCTTTTAACTTTTTAAAGGCTTCATATTTGTATTTCATCAAATACACATACCCCTACATAAAAATATTTATCAATAAATATGATGATGTAACAAATGCACCCCTTGCTAGGGTAGCTTTTGGACTATATACATCACTATGTATCAACTCTAGCACTTCTTTGGCATGTTCACCTCTTCTAGTAAAAGGTTTCTCAGTCATTTTCCCAATGAGACATGATTCATAAGTTTTATATGATTCATAATCAAATGGATCCAAGTATTTATCTTTATATAACTTTATGATTCTAGTTTCATTAATATGACCAAGTTTACGATGCCAAAGGTAGGATGGATTTATGGATTCATTAAATTTTAGTTTTTTATTTGTGATAGTTAAGATCTCTTGTCTTAGTTCTAGATATGCAACCCATTAACAAGTTTTTTAGTACTGTAAAACATGTTAGCATATGAAAAAGAATAACTTTTATTCTTAAAGGTAAAAGCAAATCATTCTTGATCTAAACAAGAAATGGAAATAATATTCTCACAAATCATAGGAACATACTAACAACTATTTAGTTCTAAAATTAAGCCTATAGGCAATTCTAAAAGGTAGGCTCCTATGCTAACAATAACAACTTTTGCTCCATTCCTAATGCACATGTCCACTTCTTCTTTCTGCAGCTTTTTATTATTTCTTAGTATTTGCACATTATTACAATTATGTGAGCCACAATCGATATCTAATACCCAAGAATTAACACAATAGTAAGACAAGTTTATCTCCATTACAAGGATATTTTCACTTGAAATAGAAGCTTTTCTAACCTTTTTTTGCTTCACTATCTCGAGATAAGCTTTAATTTCACCTTTAATGGTCTTTTACTCCATAATGATAGCAAAGGCCTTTAGGAATGCTCTTTTTCTTCTTCTGTACAACTCCTTTAAGTTTCTCAACCTTAGTCTTAGCATGAGAATTCTTCTTCTTGGGCTTAGAAGAGGTATTGACTATCAGTACAGGCTAATACATTTTTAAATTTGTTTCAGCAATCTCACGTATATTGAGTAATTTTGTAAGAGAGACTTCTACCTTATTCACAAAAAGGTTTATGATAAACTACCCATATGACTTAGGAAATGTTGTACATTAAAATTAGCCTCGTGAAAATAAGTAACCGAGGGAGCAAAGGCCAGTCCTCGGTCTTCAGCAAGAACCTTTTCGAGAACTTCGATCGAATCAACGGGTAATAGCAACGGCATCATAGGTGCCGAACCTTACCTCGCTCGCCACGTTACCGCAACGCTGCGAGGAACGGGCCAAAGGGCCACATTTCAGTAACAACACAAGCTCGGGATAATGAGTTCAAGGATCGGTCCAGTGATCGCTATGCTTGCACTCGTCGCCGCAACCCTTGCGGCTTCTCCAGAACCAAGAAACCCTCACTTGAGACAATAAAGTGTCTTGCCTGACACAACAACGACTAGAAGCCTATGCTGTCAACCTAAGGAGCCCACTTCCACAGCCTACAGTCAAAATATGGTCTTCTCACTGTCTTTTCTCATTTATTTGATGTAACATAACTGTAGCTAGCATTTAATGCGTGTAATCTCTCCCTCCTCTATAAATAGGATTGCTTTGTTAGCAAG
>JANHAO010009773.1:0-18117 GCA_026873985.1 Saraca asoca
TCCATGGCAGAATGAAAATTGGGGCCATTTATTCTGCTAAACATTGAAAAATGATTATTCTAAAATATTATCCTATTTTATAAAATTTTGAAAAAAGAGCATTTTCATCCTTAGTAAAATCAGATTTTTTTTTTTTTTTTTTGTGCCTACACATCTAATACGACAATTTGAGGACTTTTCAAGGAGTTTCGGTAACATTGCAGATGGAACAACGAAACAATATTGGCAAATAGAATATATGATGATCCTTGAGATATATATTTATTTGTTTTTGGCCCGTACTTTCATGTCTCCCATGCTTCAACTCCTCCCTTCATTGCCTCTACGGACAAATTCCTTAAAAGGGTAAGACAATACCTACCATTATCTAGCAGATTACCTTTCATTTGGCTTACAGCTAAAATGTTTGCCTTTCGTACGGAAGAAGAGGAGGCTTGAAAATAAGGTCCTTAATAAATAAGTTTCTTATCACTAGACCATATTAAGATTCTGTTTTTTCAGAAGATATTTTTTTAGAAAAATTTTATTTATTTATATATAAATAAAGAATTTTTATATTATTTATATATTTTATAATTAATAAAATAATATATAGTATAATGATAATGGAGGAAAATAATTTTTTCTTTAAAATAGTACATATAATTTTTCATCACCATCTTCACATATAATATTTAATAAATAAAATATTTTCTACTAATATTTCATAATTATAAATACAAATAAATAAATTTATTTTTATAAAAAATGCTTTCCATCAAAATAAATATAACCTTGATAGATTAACCGAGTCTTTTTCTTTGCCTTATTACGTAGATGGATCCTTAAGCTTGTGACGAGAGTTTTCTTTCTTGGTTTCCAAAAAAAAAAAAAAGGAATGATGCTAAGCGACAAATTTAAAGGGATCAGGTGACTGACCCTGTTGCAGTCTCTTTCGATTGGGAGCATAGAAGACAGGTAATCTTTTTCCACATACTGAAACTCATAGATTCGAATTGTGCTATTGTTGTAGTTTAAGAAATGGCTTCTTGAGTTTGTATGGCGGGATCGTGAATTGAATTTTGAATTTGGAAATAAAAGCAACATTAAAACGTGAAAATGAGGAAGAAAAATTTATAAGTGTGGATAACCCACCCAACTTTGAACTGTCATAAATTTTTTTCCAGCTATCATTGCAATTATAACTCTCTTGACCACTTGCATTTTGGAGCTCATTTATTTTGTTAGAAAGTGATGTCGCTCAAATCCCACTAGCTTTCTTCATTACCTTGGTTTTTGCCCGTCACCATCTTGGTTTTGTGTCATAGTTTGAGTTTTGTAACTGGCAAGCAAATGTACTCGAATTTGGACGAAACTTGACACAAAAATTATGTATGAAGAGAAAATCATATGACGTGAATTTGAGAAAAAATGTTTATATAGAATTTTTTTTCTATTTCCTCCATTTTGAGGGTGTTTATATAATTTTGATCAAGGTAATTTATCTAATACTAGTAGATAAGCACACGATTGTGATCCTTGCATTTTTATCTTTGCATCGATAGGTTGTGGCGCATTAGAACCCTTTTGAGTTAGGAGAAAAGCCCTTATATCAACTTGAGTATGTTTATTCTTATTATTTGGGCTTTTGCTTAAAATACTCTTTGGGGGAAAGTATTTAGTGACCCAAGGTGGTCATCGAGACACTAGTCTACGGGATCGAGTGTGTAGTCTTGAGCCTTCCTTACATACTCAGGAGTCTATAATGAGGTTTTTAAATGTAAATAAAGAAGTAGCCACTGTTCAATTGAAATATTATCCCATGAAGTTTATCTACTTTTGCCTGTATTTATCTGTATTTGTTCGAATTGCATAAACACATAATGTTTGTCAATGTGAATGACTTGGTTGTCTTTGTATGCGATTTAGTTATTATGTGCTATATGATTTGTGCTTATAGTTACCTCAGTGTGCTATAAATTGTGGGTGTTGTCCATTATTTTTGAAACTTAGATAGTGTATGACTGATTGGTTAGCTTATTCTCAGGTACTAATTGATTAAGTGCTGAGTGAGGATTTTAAATGTTGCACATTTTGAGAATCGAGCTATCAGACCATGATAGTTTGGTATCAGAATCTGGTTGAGACCACACTTCTTTATTTTCTACTGCACCCTGTTGATACACCATTACGTCAAAGAAAATGATTTTCGCTGAATGCTTTGATGCAATTGATGTGGCAATCGGGAATCTCGAAGGAGTAGCCAAAATCGTAAGAAATTTGGAAAGTAAAGACATCTTTAAACTTTTTCGAAGGGCCAAAAATTGGGAAACTTTTCAAGCGTCAGGTCTCAAATCTCAAAGCTAGTGCTAGAGTTGAAGACACAAGAACTAGTGATGCTCCATAATTTAGTGAGTGGCTTTTGTGATTGAGAACAATCAGAAGGATTTAGGGGATGCTATGAAAGACCTTACTAATAAGGTGAAGGATGTTGTAGCAACTTTTTGTACTGAGATGAGTGATATAGCAACCTCGATGAAGGTATTGATGATAACCATCAGGAATGATTTGTAAAAGGGCGGTGTCTCAGAGTGAAGGGGGAAAGTGAAAATCCCTGAACCAAGGCTATCTGCTAGGGAGACAGATGCATAAAAGTTCAAGAATTTTGTGTTCAATATGGACCAATATTTTCAAGTAGCGAGCATTACTTCTGAGGAAGGACAGTTGAACCGAGCTACCATATTCCTCATGGACAACACTAAGGTCTGGTGGAGGACTAATTACCAGATGATTTAAGAGGGAATATGTAGCATCAATAATTGTGAAGAGCTTAAGCAAGAATTGAAGGTACACTTTCATCTTGAAAACATAGACTATCTAGCTTGATGGAAATTACAAGAGTTGAGAGAGACATGATCAGTTTAGGACTATGTGAAGGTGTCACAACCATCATGTTGGATATAAGAGACATGGCTGAAAAAGATAAGCTATTTTGGTTCATAGAACTCCAAAAGAAGAGAGTTGAAAGCCTAACAAAAGTGGTGACTACAGCTAAATGCTTATCTGACTATGACATTAGCTTTCCTTAAATGAAGTCTCACAGAGGGGGCTCGAACACTGCTAATGGTGGCTAGCCAGGCAAGAGTGGCAATTCTAAGAGTGAGAGAAGAGGTAATGGGGTGTCTTCTCACTTCCAAGTTTCAGGATCATCCCATACATCCATCAACAAAGGGAAGTCCAAGACTTTAGCCTATTTCTTATGCAATAGTTCTCATAGAGTGGCAGAGTGTCTACAAAAAGTTGCTCTGAATTCCTTACAAGCCAAATTTCAAAAGAAGGCACAACAAGACGATGATAGTGGTAATGAAGGTTTTGATAGGGAGGACAAGTCTTACGTTAGGATCAGTGTAATCTGATTCTTAATTTCCCACGAGTAGTGAGATAATAACCAAGCATGGTAGATCCTATCCTCACTGGGGATCTACTCATACAAGGAGCTATGTGGGATTGAGGGTACCACCCAGCACAGGAGCAGATGAGGTAGTGGATGAGGCGTATTAGGAGAGATATGCAAAATAGGCAAATCCTTTTAAGGAAGGGTTTATCAAGAAGCCGAAGGGTGTATTGTGTTTGAGGATCAGTTGCCTAACACTTACAATTTTATTATATCTAATTGTGAAGTCACTTAGTTACAAAGACCAACTTACAGTAATAGCTTTGGAATTTAGTCACAAGAGGAGCTTGTGACAATGACCTTCAAGAGTACGGGCATGTGGAAAGCTAGAACAAGAGTGATTGATAACTCTTTGTTTAACCCTATTGGCCGTGGTAGGGGATACCATCGAGGTATCATATTCGAGTGATAGTGGAGGCACTAGTCTAGTGTTAAGTCCATGTTTAGGAGTGGTGTAGATGGAGTAGTAGAGTACATAGCAAAGTATGATGGAATGTCGAAAATCCATGTGAGTAGACTTGTGAACAAGGTATAGGACTTGTAAGCAGGCCATATTTTGTTGGCAAAAGGTGATACTTGTGCCTGAACAATATATGAGACTTGCATTTCTCACATTGATGGAAAAAGACATTGGATGTGGGGCTAGTTGGTAGCAAGCATACCCAAATGCCTAGCTATTTCTTAACTACAAAGACAATAAGATCGGGAGTTATGGAGACAACTCATTTTCATTGTTAACAACAAGTTAGGGAGACAAGCAAGAGAAAGTCTAAGAAGAGTATATTGAAGACTTTCAAGAAACAATGTTAGACTGAAGTGTTGAAGACAAAACATTAGTGAAGTGCAAAGAGACAAGTAGAGAAAAAGTTGAGCTTAGAGCTCAAAGGAATCAGATTGAAGATTTTATTAATGTTGTATTAGATTGAGTTGTCAATGAGGACATCGACATTTTCAAGTAGGGGCAAATGTCACAATTTAGGACTTGTGACCAAATTCAGCAAGCAAATATGCTCATATTTAGAGGAAACTTGGCACAAAAATTAACCATGAAAAAAAAATCATGAAGTACGAATTTGAGAGAAAATACTCATGTAAATTATTTTTCCTATTTTCCTTATTTTGAAGGCATTTATATTATTTTGACCAACGTAACTTGTCCAGTGCGAGTAGATAAACACATTATTGTGATATTTGGATTTTTTTGATATGTTGTGACACATTAGAACCCTTTCAAGTTAGGACAAAATTTCTTATGTCAACTTAGAAAAAGTATATTTACTTTTGCCATTTGAGCTTTAGCTTAGAATGCTCTTTAGAGAGGGAGTGTCTGGTGACCTGAGGTAAGGCACTAGTTTAGGGGATTAAGTGTATGGTTTTGAGCCTCCCTTACACATTTAGGAGTCTATAACAAGATTTTTAAATGTGAATAAAGAAGTAGCCATTCTTCAATTGAAATATTATCCTACGAAATTTATCTACTTTTAGCCACATTTATCTACATTTGTTCAAATTGCATGAACACATCATATTTGTTAATGTGAATGACTTAGTTGCCTCTGTATGTGATTTGGTTGTTTTATACTATGTGCTATGTGAGTTGTGCTTATAGTTACCTCGATGTGCTATAAATTATAAGTATTGCCTGTTATTTTTGAAACTTAGATGGTGTATGACTAGTTGGTGGCTTATTCTCAGGTACTAATTGATTAAGTGCCAAGCGAGGAGTTTAAGCACCATATGTTCTGACAATTGAGCTGCTAGACCTTAACACTTCACCCTGCAATGCTTTAGTCATCCTCTTCATGGCTAGCCACCATTTTCCATCGCTTTATCACATATACCATTTGAGTGTTTGCTAGGCTATGCTCCTTCCATACAAATAACTCGACATATCCTGACATTAGTGTAGTACTATTGCCTCATGTTAGATCACTACCATTGCCTAACTCACAAATAATAATGTACTATTGGTCACATCACCATTTCGTATAGTTGTCAGTCATGTAGCTTTATCCATTCCTTTTGACCATTCTATCCATAATTGCATTGTTATACAAAGCCACCAAATATGCTAAAAAACCCTAAGACACAATATCATAACCTTTTTGCTGATACCCTTACATTTTACTGACTTAAGCTTTGGAGTGTCTTCTGGTGACCTCCGACCACTGTTATTGGTGTTTTCTTTTTTGCAAGTCATTGGCACCATCTTTAGTAAGCAACAAACTTATCATTAGTGCCATTTGTGGCTCTTCTTCCACTCTAGTTTGAGAAGTCTGAACCCTAAAAATCCTTAACCTCTTTCTCATTACAAAAGTGCCTTTAACCACCTAAAAATGAGCCATTCAATAGTAGACTCCACTCACTGTGACGGTAATCACTATACCCCTTTTCACCTAATAGACCAGCCAAAACAAGCCCACCACTGACATCTTGGCATGATCACTACAACCATAAGAATCGCAATCGTCGGGCCCAGAATAAGGAAGGAAGGATCGATAGGCCTTGTGGCTGAGATCTGATAGCTAAGGTAGGAGGTGCTATGCCTGAGACAATAAGCAAATGACTGGGAGGAAAGAGTTTAAAATGAGCAGTGGTAGCAGTATTAGCGATAACATGAGTATCATCATGATAAGGAGTATAACCCCAAGAATCCCGGATGAGCTTATGACAGAGTCAGCTATCAGTAATTCCACCACTTTAAAAAACATAGCTTTAAGATGTTTCACCTCCTTTGCCCCAGATCTATTTCTCGTTTCTAACAATTAGTCAAAGCTTTACTCACTTATTTTACCATCAGCAAGATACATAAGAAAAAATCTGCCTCTTAAATTTTGCCTAAAAGGAAAAGGAAAGCTTGAGAGATTTCCTTACTTGTTTGAATAGAATTGCCCTTAAGATAAAAGATCTACCTAATGGAGTTACCTTCCACATAATAGTCACTGGCCCCCAACACTGTGATATTTCACAATCTTTAGTAAGGTGCCCTGTTACCACCATGGTTGAGCTTTTTTAATGATTAGTGAAGTTCATTAATGTAAAGGAAGTTGAACTTGCCAAGAAGAGCAACAAAATGCAAAGCCAAGCCAAGTAGCTCCCCCTAGGCCTGAACCAAAAAGGGAAGAAAGGCGAATGCAAACCATGAGGTGATTATTAGTGAGAGTACATTACCATAATTACTTTTCCCTAACTATCCCAAGAGCTTATATAATCAAAGATGTCAACTTCTTGGCTTGTGCTATGGTCAAAGTAGCAAAAGAGATTTAGCCTGATAAATAAAATTAAGTATTATCATTTCCAAAAAGATTATATCCATGATATGGAAGACTGTATCTCACTAAAAGATGAGTTAGAAGAGTTCATTAGGTAAGGGCAATTGGACTTGTATCTTTGTAAGGAAGAGAGAAAGACCTCCTCATGGGAAGACTAAAAGGACAATAAAAGAGAGGACATAATGACAAAAGAGACTAGAGAGAATAAAGGTGCGATGAGGCACTCGACAAGAGGCCATAACTTAATCAAGGAGAACATCAACCACTAATTGACGTGGTAAAAGTCATTACTAGAGGATTCGGGTTGAGGATCCTTAATCAATGCAAGAAAGAAATGCATCTGGATGGTTATACATGTAGATTCTAGTAAGAAGATGATGATTGAAGAACCTTCCCCTATCATTTCTTTTTTAGATGAAGACTATGGTGTCATCATTAGGGATCATGATGATTTGATGGTCACAACAGCTACAATCCATAATTGGATGGTCAAGAATCTTGGTCAACTAAGAGAGTTTGACTGATATCTTTTATGAGCACACCTTCATGATGCTAGCTATTCCTTGCCAATAACTAACATTGTATAGTGGTTTTCTTATTAGTTTTTCAGGTAATTAGTGAATGTGGAAGGAAACATAATGTTATGGGTAACCCTGGGCAAAGGCAAGCTAGGAAAAGATATAGACATTGAGTTCCTCATCATCAAAAGTCCTAACTTGACTTACAATGCCATCCTAGGACAAACCACCTTGAACAAAGCCAAGGTTATAGTCTTTACCCATCATTTACTCATGAAATTCCCTGTGAGTAGAAGTGTTAGACAAGTTTAGGTAGAACAAGAAGCTACTCGCTGGTGTTATTATAACAACATGAAGAAAGAAGCATTAGCAAGTAAGTACAAGAAGCTATAATCGTCAGTCCTAACTAAGATCTTGGAGTGTTGGAAAGCCTTAAAGGTAGAACTAATAGATCTCATGGATGATGGATAGCGAGAGCTAAACTTACAACCTAAAAAAGAGTTAGAGGAAGTTTGAATCTTTAGTTTAGGATGACAGGAAAGTTATTTGTTTTAACATAAAGCTACCCCAAATATGAAAGAAGCCCTTGCTAAACTTATCAAAGAAAACATTGATATGTTTGCATGGACAATAGTACATATGTTAGGTAAAGATCACCAGATTATGTATCACAAGCTAGCCATCGATCCAAAATGAAGCTAGTGCAATAGAAGAAATGTAACTTCAGAGAAGAAAGGCAGAAAGGGATTGAGAGTGAGGTTGCCAAGCTTTTAGTAGCAAATTTCATTAAAGAGGTCCAGCATACAACCTAGCTGTCAAATATGGTCTTTGTAAAGAAGGTAAATAAATTGTAGCATATATGCCTGGATTTCACGGACCTAAACAAAGCTCATCCATAGGATTCTTACCTATTTCCCTTTATTGACCAACTTGGGGATCAAATGTCCGATTATAGCCTACTTAGCTTTCTAGACACCTTCCAAGGCTATAACTAGATAATGATGGATGAGCATGATGAGGATTAAATAACATTCATTATAGATAACTGCACATTCTGTTACCTAATAATGCCTTTTGGACTAAAAAATGCTAGGGTAACATAGTAGAGAATGATAAATAAGGTCTTTGCCTAGC
Source organism: Saraca asoca (assembly GCA_026873985.1). Lineage (NCBI taxonomy): Eukaryota > Viridiplantae > Streptophyta > Magnoliopsida > Fabales > Fabaceae > Saraca > Saraca asoca. The sequence goes on from JANHAO010009773.1 coordinate 8,358, forward strand.
AAATTGGAAGAAATCTAGAAGTCTATGTGAACAACGTGTCCGTAAGATCTATGGGACATGAATCCCACCTAATAAATCTATTAAAAACTTTTATCACATTGAAAAGGAAAACATGAGAATTAACTCTAACAAATGTGCTTTTGGGGTATTTCCTGTGAAGTTCCTTAGCTTCATGGTCATGTAATGAGGAATAGAGGCAAATCTAGCCAAATGCAAAGTCATCCTCGATATGCAGAGCCCTAGGAACTTAAAGGAGATGCAACACCTTAATAGAAAGATAACCTCTCTTATGAGGTTTATATCTAGGTTTGGCTTGTCGAACATACTAATCTTTGATAATTGCATTTAATTCACCAATACTTCATTCACTAGCTTTTTCCAAAGCTCCATATAGTTCAAAAGTTCACCTCCATGGCTAGCAAACCAATAGCCGAAAGATCCACCTTTATCATGGAAATGTAATCATTATATCTGTTACCCCAGGCACAGATCATGCTCTACTTTGGGATTCTCCTACCTAATTCGGTAAATAGCATTATTCTAATAGTGATGGTAATTCCTTAGCACATTGGCTTTCATGTTTTCATTCTTAGCTCTCAGACGGTCGGTGTTTCCCTTTGCCTCCACTAACTCATCCTTGGCCTCGACCAACTCCCTCTCCAAAGTGGCCACAACCTTCAAATTGGATCTGATAGCTATTAGCCTTCATCATTGCCTCGTTGGCCAAATCAATTTGAGCATCTAGAAAATTGGCTTTCTTTTTTAGCTTTCCTAGCTCATTCTTAATGGTGGATAGCTTGATGGCGACCTACTCTCATTCTTTCATCATTGTATCCCTTTCCATGACACAATTGACAAAGGCGTTGTCTTTGTCTTTGTCACTTGAACCCCCATATGCCTTCTTAAGCACTATCCCCATTGAGCCTTTAATTTACAATTGGTAATGTGAAGGATTGTTCACCCTCGAATGCGAGAAGGTCGGAAGGCTATGCTCTTCCTCCTTATTTTCCTCAGCAATAGTCTATACACATTGTTGTTATAAGGGAGAACTTTAATGCTACTTATCTGTGCGATCGCAATGGTAGGAGGACTTCTAGAGCTTAGCCCTCATCTTGTTTTTGTTGCTTGGCCTCATACTGCTTCTCAACCCTCGTCCTTCCCTAATGTTCATCCCACCTCTATTCTTACCTATCGTCCAACCCTTGGAAGCTCTTTAAATCCCTTATCAAGCTTTGTGAGTCTCAGTGCACTTTTTCATTCTGGTCACTATGGTGTGGTCTTGATGGCTCACCTTATCACCACTTTTGTGACTTGAACAATTAAAATAATGGTCCCTTCCAGAATCATTGGAATGATAAGCATGTTGTTGCTTACGGGAACGATGAATCTTGCCACCTGAGTGATGGCTCCTGCCTGATGAACAGTAAAGAGGAGGAAAAGGAATGTTCATCACCATTCTCTTATCAATAGATGCATAAAAACATAAGAAGTTAGAATTGTCAAGGAAGAAAAATAAACAAAGTAAAAAGGGTAAAAACCTAAAAGGGCATTGGTAGAAAAGTCATGGCAATACTCTTCGAATAACATTAAAATAACAAGAATCATGGTTTTAGTGTCCCTATTGGTGTGCTTTTCAACGACCATGAACACCTGGCTATGGATTGGTTGCTTCCACCTCACTAGGAATCACAATCATCCTTTGGGATCCAACTAGCAGGGAAGATATTGAAGATCCCACTCGCCTTCACCCACAAGAAAGTGTCCTTTTTTATTTTTGTGTTGGAAGGTAGATTAGTGACCATCTTCAAACCCTTATAATGGCCATGCAGAAAGTGACTATGAAAATGCACCATCCCTTCCCAAATGCTCCAACTATAGAAATGGTAAAAGGCCTTAAGATCCAGTTGCCTCCCTGCCAAGAAGATTACAGCCTAAGCTGCTTTCATCACAAACCAAGCATTGAATGTTAGTTGGGTAGGGGTGATGCCTATCGCCATCATTAACTCTCTTTCAAATCGAGTAAAGGGAAGAATTGTGTGCAGCTTTGTGAAGTATGACACATGATGCATGAAGAATGAGGAGTTGTCATAATTACAAATATGATCGTCAGGCAATAGTCACCTAAACTTGATTACCCCTTCATTCTATATTCGCCATACACATATCTTTCAAAATTCGTTAGGTCAGATTGATACATCATAGAAATATAATAATTATGCCTTCATACCACCAGATTTATAAATCCCAGACCACACATCTTATCCTCCATAATCGTTGCCCTTTCTACCCCGTTTTCATCTCAAGACTTGGTATTATGAATGATTAGTGATGGCCATATGCATCGTGCATGCCCACTATAGGGATGGCCCTTAGCTACCCCTTGCCTTAGCATACCATTATCCTCGACCTCGAAAACACAAAGCACTTGCTTGCTTAAGGAGGAAGATGTTTTGACCTTGTTGCCACTTTGAGATGATGTCCTTTCTAAATCAATGGGGTTACTCTTAGTGGCACTAGAGGAAGTCTTTAAGATTGTGCCACTTAAAGTTAGAGTTTTCACTTCCGCAGCATGATTTTGAGTAGACAATAGAACCGTCTTAATAGCTTTGATGCTCAAGGAACTCTTTCCTCTACTACCAGGAGATGCCATGACTTCATCCCACAAACAAAAAAAAAAATAAACAAAAAAAAAATAGAGTGCAAACGTACCTAAAAAATAGCTCGAAGGAAAGAACAAATCACAAATTGCCAAAAAGAAACCTAAAACATTGGAATATGAATGACCAATATTAAATAAGTATAAACACCAAAAGAAAATAGCAAAAGCCCATAGGTTTATTTGACAAACCAGAAGGACAAGGTAATGAAGGAAACTTATCGCAACTGCAATCGAAAAATAACATCGAAGAACCGAGAAACTTCAAAAGTAGCTTTAAGGCATAAGATCACAGGAAGAAGATTGGGTCAATAGAGTTTGCTTAAAAGTTTAAATGTTAAAAGTGAGGGAGAAAGGAAGAATAGGAGCTTATATACCTCCTCAATCCAATGGCCAAGATCTCTCTGGATCAAAGTATTTCGAAACAATGGTTTAGTTTAAGAGACTTTGAAAAGACTACAATGATGATGTTCCTGAGAAGACACAAGGCATTTATTGTACACAACCATCAATTAGGCAAGAGCATAACATAACTGCCACTTCACGTCAACAAGAAGATGAAACAACGTATCTCTCCACTGAAGGTCCATGGTGGTGTGACAGGTGAGTACCCTTACCCCAAAGACCGAGGAGACAAAAGGGAGGCAAGTGATATCACCAAAAATTTTGCTAGCTCATTTCGCTACCTTGGTATTTGCCCATTGCCATCTTGGGTTCACTCCACAATGCATTGGTCACCTTCTTCACAGCTAGCCACCATTTTCCGTTGCCTCATCGCATACACCATTTGGGCATCCACCTGGCTATGCTCCATTTAGGTAGACAACCCGACTCACCCTAACATTAGTATAGTACTACCCCTCCTCTTAAGCCATTATCATTGCCAAATGTACAAATAGTACTGTACCATTGGCCATGTATCAACTGTAAAAATATAAAAAATTTACATGGAAGGATGAAGGATTGCTTGAAGAGAGAGAATGAGAGCTTGTAGAAAGAGATAATGAGCTTGGAGAAGGAGATGAAAGGTTACATGAAGCAACTGGAAATTAGCATAAAAGGGAGAGAAAGAGCCAACTTTGGGAGGGCAAAAATGGAAAAGGAAATTTTGAGTCAACTTCCTTTGACTTCTTTCTTAACAAGTTTCGTAATTCCTTTTGTTTTGTTAATTTGCCAATTTCTTCATCTAAAATCCAAAATTGACATGCACACTGATCACTAATGGTTGTGAAATTTTGAGACAAAATAGTTAAATTAATTACTTTTATACTATAAGTTTACACTTGCTAGGCATTCATAGCCCTAGTTTCGATTAGTCTAAAGTTTCTTGGAAGTCAATTTCTAAAAACACAAATTTTGCTCTATTGGCATCCAAATTGAGAACTTTCACTTTCTGAAGATTCCTATCATTCCTACAATCTATTTCCACTATGTCTGAATACTTCATATCCCAAAATTTATAGTTTCAAATTCTCGAACTTTTCAAAGTTATCATTTTCAAATTTTCCAAAAAATCATTTTGTTATCAAAATTCGAGATGTTACAATTCCGTACAACCACAAATAATGCAACCTTATCCATTCCCCTTGACCATTCTACTCCTAACTACATGGTTATGTAAAGCCACCAAATCTGCTCAAAAACCTTAAGGCATATTATCATAAGCTCTATGCCTACATCTTTACATTCTGTTGACTTAAGCATCAAAGTGTCTTCTTGTGACCTCTAGCTGCTATCGCCAGTGTTTTCTATTTGTGCAAGTCATTGATACTATCCTTAGTAAGCAATAGACTTATCAGAAAATATTTTTCATAAAAAAATTTCACTTTTGTTTGTGTATAAATAAAATATTTTCATGTCACTTATATACTTTGATAAAATAATGATGCTATGATAGTAGGAAAATAGTTTTTGCTTTAAAGTAATGAAAGTTGTTTTTCATTATGCAACTTTACATGTAATTTTTAGTAACTAAAACATTTTTTGTCATCTTAATTTTTTAGAGCTTAATTACAATTTTAGCCTTCTAATATATAAATTGGTCCTATTTGGACCTTCTTGAATAAAATATTATATTTTTGTCATTATAATATATATACTCGGTAAAATGAAGTACAAACTAGTAACTTATGTCAAATTTAAAATGAAAAATCTTACTTGACACACAAAACTTCAATAGGGCTTCAACTTGGCAATTATTGGGAGAAAAATTAATGAGTATCAACTTATTATGTTAGAAAGCATGCAAATCACGTGATCCATCTAATGTGAGAAAACATCCTTGAATTGGTTGTTAACATCATGTAACCAATTGATTTCCCTCTAGTGATTACCAACTTGGAACCCATTAGAGTTCTATGTTCCAATTAGGATCTTCAATTTTTAATTTTGCTAAAGTTACTAATATTGATTAGATATGATTTAATTTGTCCATTAGAAGGATTAAAATAAAATATTATATTTAAAAAAGAACAAATATAATAATTTATATATTAAGAGAATTAAAATTGTAATTACGTCTTTTTAACTTGTTGTATATGTTTTTCGGATGGGCTAGCAAGAGGCCTAGCTGGAGGGAGCCTAGCCCAGCTGAAGGAAGTCTTCCTCCACCAAGGCCAACTGAGGGCACAGACTGAGGAAGAGCCAATCAGCAGAGGTTGATTGATGGAGAGCCTGCAATAACCGAATGACAGACTTAGCCTTTTGTATATAGGCTCTGTGTAATAGAAAAGAGAAAAAAAAATGATATGGTAGAGAGGGAACCCATTGTAACTCATGGTGAGAGGAGAGAGCTCTGAGGGTAATGAGCCATGGAGCTCACTAGAGAGAAGCTCCTGTAAGACTATGTACATTGCAAGTATCTTCCCAGCAATGAAATCATCCATGGACGTAGGGTTTGATGTCGTCTAGATTTAGCCGAACCACGTTAAAAAATATTGTGTTCTTTTTCTTCTTCCTCAGACTTCTACACCAGGTTACAGTTTAGGAGTCTACCGAATCATCCCCGTTGGCTGAAGTTTGGGTCCTTCGTACGAACCAAATTTCACTGTCAACATAACCAAATTTCACTGTCAACATAACTAAAAATAAAAGAGAAAATTTTTATTGGATGTTTTCTACAAAACTAATGAAACCTAAATATCCAAACAAAAGATAGAGGATAATCAATGAAAGGGTTCAAACATTGAATTGGGTGTTATTAGGGGGAAGGGGGTGTCTAAACAAAATTGCACAGTCTAAAAAAATAACTTATACTCACCAAATGGGTAGCTTAGAAAAAAAAAAAACAAAGAGAGGTTCCTCCCTCTTAAATAAAATACTCTAATTTAATATACAAATAAATTAAAAATTGAAGAAACTTAATGAAATTAACCTTGTTAATTTAGAAAATGTGCAACTCGCATGAATCATCTAAGGCGAAAAACACCTAAATTTGACTATTAATATCACATGATTGACTAATTACCCTACTAGTAATTACCAACTTGAAGTTCGGTCGGATCCCTATGTTCCAGTTAAGATTTTTAGTCTTCAATTTGACTAACGTTATTAATGTGGATCAGGTGTAATCTAATTTGTATATTAAATAGACCAAAATAAAGTATTATATTTGAGGGGACTAGATATAATCAATTTATATACTAAAAAGCCCAAAATTGTATTTAAGAAAAAAAAATTTACAGAATATGATAACAAAGGTTAGGATAATCTTTGAAACCGATAATGTGTTTATATAAAGTTTAGAGAGATTGAGTTTCATTGTATAATTTTTGGCTAAATTATAAGGAACTTTAACAATCTTTTATGTTCACATAATTCTTTATGGTTTGAAAATGTGTACGTAATTTTTTGTAGTTTTAAAATGTACACATAATGCCTCATTTATTATTAAATAGTGTGGAAGACTTCTTTTTTTGAAAATTAGTTTGATACTCCTTCATTTTACTCCAATCCCCCGTTGTTCTGTCTTATTTTATCTCAGAGAAAGGATCCTAACATCATAACATATATTCTTTTTTCGTTTACTCCTATCTCACCATTACTTTGTTTTCTTAAAATACCTTTTTTTTTCATTTTTATTTTCTAATTTAATCGATTTTATCTATGATACTTTCAACATGTGATAAAATAATAATAATAAATTTACAAATGAAAGAATAACATATAACAAATTGATGAAGAAAAAGGACTTTTAATGACTTTTTATTCATAAGTATACACAATTGTCATTTAAAAAATTTCAAACTCAAAGGAGTCTTCTGCACTGTCTAGCAAGTATTAAGAGGTTTTGTGCAATTTTTAAATCAAAGGGGTTTATGTGCAAGTCAAAAATAGTTAAAAGGACTTCTGTGCAATAATGTTGATGCTCTGATTCGATATGGAGTAATCCGCCATTGCACTTCTTGGCTTGTGCAACCTCTCTCCCAAACGAACAAAGAACCCTAAACCTCAAAGAAACCCCAAATCCCCAGTTCCATATCTACGAACAATGGTATGCATAAGAAAAGCCACAGTAGAGGATCTTTTAGCGATGCAAGCTTGCAATCTGTTCTGTCTGCCTGAAAATTACCAAATGAAATACTACTTCTACCACATCCTCTCATGGCCGCAGCTCCTTTACGTTGCCGAAGACTACAATGGCCAAATCGTTGGTTACGTTTTGGCGAAAATGGAAGAAGAAAGCAACGAGTGTCATGGCCACATCACCTCACTCGCAGTTCTCCGAACTCATCGCAAGCTGGGTTTGGCTACGAAGCTCATGAACGCTGCACAGAATGCCATGGAGCAAGTGTTTGGGGCAGAGTATGTTTCGCTCCATGTGAGGAAGAGTAATAGGGCTGCCTTCAATTTGTACAATGGAACTTTGGAGTATAAAATTCATGATGTGGAGGCCAAATATTATGCTGATGGGGAGGATGCTTATGATATGAGGAAGCAGCTTAATGGGAAGCAAGCGCATCATCATGGCGGTGGTCACCATCACCATCATCATCACCACCATCATGAGCATGGTGGTGGGTGTTGTTCCGGGGAGGCAAAGAGGGAGAAGAATGAAATCAAGGGGAATGCAAAAGCAGAGTCGAAAGGGAATGTGAAAGCGGCATGATTGTGTGAGCAGTTGGGGTTTCTGCTTTGACTAGTTAGAAATGCAACCTTCTCTGTTTGAAGTTTATTGTTTTATCTAGTGATGAAACAATTGGGATTTAATGGGTGTTTATGTTTACTTCCTAGTTCTGAATTTCCGAAATGAGGTCTTAGTTTATGTTCTGTTTTGTACACATGCTGTACGTAAGTTGGTTTCTGTTAATTTGATTTCTTTCTGATATGAATTTTGAATAAACGTGCTTGTACTTAAAAGATACTTAGAATGAATATTTTGGAATTTATATCTGTTGCCCCGCTATGATTATTTGAGTTGGATTTTTGTGAGGTTCATAGTAATTTTCTAAATATTGATCTGGTTGGTTAATGAGTGGGCACTGTGGTTGATGCTAGAACTATGATTGGGGATTTGGGATACCACCTATTGCTCCGCCCTTGTGCTCAGAATAGGATAAATGGTGAAAACAAGTATCCTTTTGTATACAACAAAGATCATAGAACAGCTGTGTATAAAGTCTTCGTTGAAGAGAATGTAGTTTCTTACAATCTGAATGGCTTTAAGGTTTTTGGTTTTGCTATTACTGCTATCATCAGTAGGCTGGTATGCTGTACTCAATTGGTTTGTGATTGTCACTAATGTTTGAGGGATGAGACTGTGAATGTTTTTATGGAGTAAGCCTATGCATCCATCTGGTTTATAAACAAATCATGGCCCTGTCAAATTCTTCATGCCTGGATGTCAACAAATGCAATATTAGGGATATATATCTACAATAAAAAATGTGGAAGGTGAGAATGAGGACTGAGCAATTGAAGTAAAGAAGGAAAAGCGCTACTCACGCAATACAACAGTTGCAAAAGAGGAAGTTAACTGGCACACGCTGTTGTGGCCAAATTTAGCCAAATTTAAGGGCCACACTAATTCTGTGTTTAAACTTGTATTGGCTGTGAGTGCATTTTGTTTTTCCTGTTACTTCAGTGTTGTGACAGTAGCATTACTCTTAAAGTAGATAGTCTGTTTCATGTTTTTACCGTTTCTGCCTTTTCTTTGTAATTTTTTCTAGTTGAATCTCTCCTATCACGTTTGTAATCTTGCATCATGGAGCTCTTCTGGACTTTCAGTTGAGAGGTTGTTACTTGTTAGTTCTTAATTTCAGAGTTTGTGAGGTTATTTAACTTGTTGTAAGTTGTAACTGATATATGGAGTTCATTATGATGCGGTGAATGTCCTCTATGAACTATTTGATGCATGCTTTATGCCAGTACAGCTATGTTTAACATGTCAAGGCTTTAATTAATGCTCATTGGTGTGTCACCTTTTCTTCATAACTATCTTCTGCAATTTTTTTGAAGTTTCACCTGTGATGGATCATGACAGTGCTGGATTAGTGAGAGCATGATTTATAGTTACTTGGGTGCTTAGATATGTTTTATTTTTCTTGCATATTGCGGGTGGATATATATGTTAAATTTGAATAAACCTTACTTTTGGAGTGTTTGTACCTTTAAAATTTTGTTTAAATTTGACTTGTGATAGGATATTACTGGACAGAGTCATTGGGGTGAGTTAAATTTAAAGTTGAAGAAATCTTAGGACTCGTTTGGTGGTCAAGATAAGATAAGGGCGGATAGGATAAGAATGTTAGATAAGAGTAGGATAGGATATGAGTTTGATAAGCAGGATAAGAATTTTAGATAAGAGTAGGATAGGATATGAGTTTGATAAGCTCATATCTTATTTAGTGTTTGATGCGCACTAAATAACCTATATGATAGGATTATGCTATTTTATCTTGTATTTGAGGTGGACTAGATAATAATAGGATATGATATAAATTATATAGAAATGACAAAATTATCCTTATAACAAAATTACATATATAATTTTTTTAAAATTAATTTTAATATATTTTTTGACTATTTCATATATTAGTATAAATTTTAAATTATAAAAAATATATAATTAATAAAATAATATTTATAAATTAAAATATATCATAT
>JANHAO010009774.1:0-18353 GCA_026873985.1 Saraca asoca
AAATACAAACTTGAATTGAGATGTGGATCTCAATTATCTAATGTGTGATCTCCTTCAATTTGATCTAAGAATGATTTGATTTGATGAAAATAGATGAGGTAAATATAGATCTAGTTTTGGCTTTGTATTCTCTCAGTTTTTTGCAATAAAAGATATGTTTGAAATGAGACTAGCTTATATTTATAATGTGGCAACTGACATTTAAAAAATAACTAACTTTCAAACTGTGAATCAATTCAAAAGGCAGTTACCAACTTATGTATCGATTCATGAATCGATTCATCTTTGAATATCATCAAGAATTTCATGACTAAATCAATGTGTGAATTCATTCACACTATCATGTAAAGAGATCATGAATCGATTACCTAATTGATTCACAAAAATTACTAACCTTCGATGAAAACAATTTTCAAAACAAGTCTTCATGAATCAATTCATGTTCATTTTCACAAGATTTTCAGTATGAATTAATTCATGAATTGATTCACACAATGAAAAATAGTTTTTATAAAAAATTGTACTTGTGAAAGTGTATTTGAAAACTTTATTAGAAAACTTTTGATTTTAACTCATTTCAAGTGATTTATTTCTATCTTAACTTAACTAATTTAAAAGGCTTGTTTGGATCATTATGAATTAGATAACACTTACAAAAGATCTTAAATAATACAAGAAAATTATTATATCTAAAGGTGGATCTCTTGAGTAATATTTGGTTAACTTTGATCCTACAATCAATTAACAAACACTAAGTTCATGATCAGATTGTGATATTGATCAAAATTATTTTTTAACATCAAAACTGAAGAAAGTATTATAGCAAAGCTAACAACAGGTTGTCAGAGTAAAGGGCCCACAGGTGCTATTGCTTTCAGTTATCATCCTCCTAAGGGATCTAATTCAAGCCATCCTACTTCAGATAGATTCAAGGCACCAAGGTCATGCCAAATCTATGGGAAAATTTATTCAGGGATTTATAGGTGAGGAGCTAGAGCCTATTTTGGATGTGGTCAAGTAGGCCACTTGGTGAGAGACTAGCCCTACTCTTCTACTCTACCTAGTGGCATCAAAATTATGGGTACATTAAGGAATGTTCCATCTTAATTTGTGCTACCCACGAGGCCCCCAGTATCTGATTTTGCTACAAGAAAGGGAGGTACAAGTTATGTTAATAGAGGTCGTGATAGCAGACAAGGAGCTACTACAAGAGTATACACCCTGATTAGGCAGGATGCCCAGGCTTCTGATGCTATGGCTATAGGTACCTTAGCAGTCAATTTTATTTCAGCTTATATATTGTTTAATTTAGGTATAACCCACTCATTTGTATCCACTTATCTAGCTATGTGACTTGTTAGACCTCGAATCCCTCTAAAATCACAACTGTTGGTATCTACTCCCCTAGGTTAAACATTGATAGCTTCTGAAATGATTTCCTCTTATGAAATCAACATGTGTGGAACTGTTTCTTAGGCATGGATTGGTTACCAGCACATTATGCATACATTGATTGTCATAACAAATTATTCAGCTTTCATGTACTAGATAGAGAGGCTCTTATACTTCAAGAGACAAGGGTGATGTACCTGTCAATCTAATTTTTGCCTTGCATGCTGTAAAATGATTAAAAAGGAATGTGAGGCTTACTTTGGCATTCATTTGGGACACAGAACTGATGGAATAGAAGATAGAAAATGTGCCCATGGTTTAGGAGTTTTTAGATGTCTTTCTAGAAGAACTACCTGGAATGCCACCAAAATGTGAAATCAAATTTTATATTGATGTTATTCTTGGAACTGATCCTATATCTAATCTACCATATCGTATGGCACCAATTGAGTAAAAAGAGCTGAAGGTGTAATTGCAGGATTTGGTAGATAGGGGTTTTACCCATCCTAGTACTTCCCTTAGGGAACCCTTGTGTTGTTCGTAAAGAAAAAGGATGGAACCTTGAGACTATGCATTGCTATAGGTAGTTGAACAAAGTCACAGTGAAAAACAAGTATCCATTGCCTAGAATTAATGATTTGTTGGATCAACTTTAGAGTTCTTAATACTTTTCTAAGATTGATTTGCGATCAGGTTACCATAAGCTACGAATCTGAAAAGAAGACATCCCAAAGACTACTTTCCAAACCTGATATAGTCACTATGAGTTCTTAGTGATGTTTTTTGGATAACAAATGCTCCTACAACTTTTATAAACTTGATTAACAGGATCTTTAAACCCTTTTTGGATTAATTTATGATTATATCTATTGATAACATCTTGGTGTATTTCACTGATGACCAAACTCATGAACAATATCTCAAAATAGTGTTACAGACTCTAAGAAAGCATCAACTCTATGATAAATTTTCAAAATGTGAGTTTTGGTTAATGAGTGAAGCTTTTTTAGGACACATGATTTCAAACAAAGGTTTCAATATGGATCCCAGGAAGGTAGAGATGGTTCAAAACTGGCCTAGATCTACTTCAGTGACAGAGAGTTGTAGTTTCTTAGGTTTAGTTAGGTGTAATCACTGCTTCGTGAAAGACTTCTCTCGCATTTCGACTCTATTGACCAAGTTAACTCAAAAGCATGCTAAATTTGTATGGTTTGATTCATGAAGCAAGCTTCCAGCAGCTTAAGGAGTGCTTGACTATAGCACCAATATTGACTTTACCCCCCAATGGCAATAATTATACCATATATTGTGATGCCTCTAGAATTGGTCTTCGATGTGTTTTGATGCAGCAAGTTAAAGTCATAGCCCATCAAGGCAACTCAAGAAGCATGAATAAAACTTTCCCACTCATGATCTTGATATGGCTGTAATGGTATTTACCTTGAAGATTTGGCACCATTATCCATATGGCGAGAGATGTGAAAATTACACTAACCATAAGAGCTTAAAATATATCTTTCAGCAGAAAGACTTGAATTTAAGGCGACACCACTAGATGGAATTGGTGAAATATTAAGACTGCACTACTTTTTATCATCTGGCCAAAGCCAATGTGGTAGTCAATGCTTTTTGCAGGAAGTTTATGGGAAGCTTTGTTCACATTAAGGTTTAAAGGAGATCGATTATTCGAGAGATTCATGAGGTAAAAGTTGGTGGAACTTAATTGCAAATAGCAGCACCTAGAATATTCATGGCTTATGTGCAAGTGTAGTTTCCCCTGGTTGATCAAATTGTAACTGCATAGGCTTAGGATGCAAACATAAACAAGTTATTGCAAAAAATGAAGAAAGAACCAAATGTTGGTTTGGCAAGAGATAGTAGGGAAGCCTTGATTTTATCATGGTGACATATGGGTGCCAGAAGTTTCTAATCTGTGACAATGACTCATGCATATAGCTCATTCATCTTCTTATGCTATGCATCCTGATAGCAATAAGATGTATTAAGACCTTAAGATGGGTTATTAGTGAGAAGGAATGAAATGAGACATAGTGGAATTTGTTTCTTGATGTCTCATGTGCTAGCAAATGAAAGCTAAACACCAAAGATATGCAGACCTACACCCAAATATAGAGATTCCTGAATGGAAATGGGAGAGAGTAACCATAAATTTTCTTACTAGGCTACCAAAGACTCTAAAAGGCTATGATTCAATTTGGGTGATTGTAGATCATTTGACCAATGATTATTGTTTATAGAAGCAAGGATTTTGTATTATTGTGATATGGAAATGTTAATATGTTTGAAGCTTATGCTACCTGGAATGTTTGGCGTTATGTTTTGATTATTGATATTATGATATAAATAGAATGTCTCTTATTTATGGAAAGGCCTCGTAGCATAATGTGTTTCAAATGATCTAATGTTTTAAAATCATAGATCCATAGGAAATTCATTGGAAACCCACAAATGTACTTGTGATTAGAATATGTGCTAAAGCAAATAAGGGGGAGACATGTGAACATACAAATATATGAATATTCAATAGGTATGTTAGGTGGATTATGGCAATGTTTATTAAGTATAGTTACCTTTAGAAATTTTCCTTTGGATTCCATTTGAATTTGAATGAAAGAGCAACTATTGAGTATTTTGCTACTTGAGTATTGATAAATTTTAGAAAGCTTTATTGAATTTCTCCTATGTTTATGCCATGATGAATATTTTTCATAGTATCATACTTTATTGCTTATTTTATTTTTGTTGAATACCATATTTTAATTACTCAACTTTCTTGATGGATGAAAGTTTCCAACCTATTTTAAGATTATGGCTTTTGAACAAGTAAGCTTATCTTCACGGCTATATGCAAATATTATCCTTTGGATTTCTAATATGAATTATAAATGAAGTTTTGACTTTTTACGGTATTATCTACTAATTGAGTTTTTATGAAACTCACTTTATTTTTCTATACATATTTTTTTTCAAAGCTCGAGGACACCCCCACTATTACTCCACATCCCACTAGTTCAGGATCTACTTATTGATCAAGTAGGCCTCCTTCTGCAGAGCTTAAAGGTATATTAATAGTGAAAGCCTTAGCAATTGGTAGAATTGTTGTGTGCATGTATTTTGATTGATAAGTGCCCAGTAGGATGTAGATTTGTGTAATCTGGGCATTGTGATATTTGAGATATTATATAGGTTATGTATAAGGTGTGTAGCCCTTGTCTGTTATAAAGACCTTGAGCCTAGGTGTCCGAAAAATAGAGGAAACTCTGCCAGATTTTTGGTAGAATTTGATATGTGAATAGTTGGTCATGCATCAATGTAATTATGGGTCTTTGGTATGTTATGTTAATTGGCAAAGAGCTTGTATTATTAGGTTTGTAGAAGGTTTTCTAATGATGATCTTCTACGCCAATCACATTCCATAGATCAAGACGTGACAAGTTCATCAAAATATGAAGATGAATGATAGTGTAAAATACTTATTCACCATTGATATGTTGAAATAACTCCACAATTTAAATGTGTAAATTGTTGTTTCAAATATAAATTAGGTCAAAATCATATAATAAAATATTATTGACATAGCTAATATTTTTAGTAGTGCAATGGCATGTAATGCTATCTTTAGAGATTTTACATTTTTAGTATTTTGGTTTCAAACTTAGAATATTAGATATGCATATGTTAAGCGGCTACTCCATTCTGCTGTCACTCAATATATATATATATATATATATATATATTATTTTCATATTTAGCTACAACAACATTTATTATTACTTCTTAATAATTCTCAAAAAAACATAAGTAGGTCGGACAAAATTTTGTATAGAAAAAAAACTATTTAATATAGTTATGTTTAGATGATTATTAGTTGGTTGAGTAAATTAGAATTGAATAAAACATTTGACAAAATTGTAGTGATAATTTGGGTTTACATGTTGTGTTAAAAAATAGTAAAAACTCAAATTAACTCAATTCAAAAATGACCCAAATAATAATCTTCTTGTGTTAGATCAAGCTATTTATCAAAGATGTTAACTTAGATCAATCCATCTAACCCATTTAATAACTTCAATCAACAAAATTTATATTATAAACTTATTTATTAAATTTAATTACTTATTATGCATAACTAAAGGTACTTTAATTATTAATTAAATATTTTAATGAGTTTTTATTCTCATTTTATCAAAATTTTAATTTTATTTTTTATTATATATAATTTAGTTATTGATTCTTAAACATTATTTTTAAACTTTTCCGTATAAATTCTTAAATAGATTGGCTTGTCACCCCATTTAGTTTTAAACTAATTTTAATCCGATCAATTTATTATTCATATTAAACAAATTGATCCCTTTACAACTTGAATTCATATAAATTCAACCTGAACTCTTATAAAGCATTTCATGTTTGTGTCGACTTATCATCTCGTATCAAAAATTGTCATCCCTGAATGATAATTGGTTGCAGTTTGTCTACTTTTTCCTTCTTCTTTTTTTTTTCCTTTTTAAAGAAGGGTAGCAAAGATCAATAAACTTAGCAAGATTAGAGATGATCATAGGTCAGATTTTGATGTTAACAGGCCAGACTTTTTTTATGAAATTGCACCTTATGTATTAGCTTGAGCCTAAGCCTAGCCCTAATTTTTTTAAATATTTTGATCCAATTTGATCCCATTTTCATTCTACATGGTTCCAATCTTTTGAAATTTTGGAAATCTTCTAATGCATAATTAAAGTTATAAAAATAATTTTTGTTTAAAAATATATTTTAATTAAATAATAAGATATTTAAATATGTATACTAATTATGTTGAATAAAATAATTTTTATTTTAAAAATAAATAAACAATAATTCATTTATGTATTATATATTAAATTAATTTATAATACATATTTATTTGATTTTAACTGGATTGATCTAATTGTGATAGTTAACAATTGGACTTAAAAATAGGTTGCCCGTATAATTTTAAAGTCAAATCTAATATTTTTTGGGGTCATTGCCTTGGGGTTGGACTAGTTGTCTGGCCCATGCTCACCTCTAAGTAAGGCAATTGGCTGCAGTTTGTCAAGGTTTATTCTCTAACAAAAGCCGTTAGTTGGAGGGGGTTTAATCAATTCTTCAAACAGGGGTAACGTGTAATTTACGCCCAACTAACAGGGGCGACAATGTAATTCAACCAAAAAAAAATCATCTGTTTATCTTTGTTCTGTTTTGATTAGTGTTTCATTTCTAATATTTCTCAATGTCTCTTGCTCTTCATCAAAGTGTAGTCTCAGATTTTATATTTTTTTTACTGCAATTATTCTTATTTATATTGAAATCTGAATAACAGAACAAAATTTTATATACCGTCTTCACTGAAATTTTCAGAATATAATATTATGTGATATTATTTTATTTTTTTAAAAAAAATAATGAATCTTTTATTTTTGGTTTCATAAATTATTAATAAATTATTATTTATTCAAGTCAATTACTAATATAATTTAATTAAAAATAAAATAAATATTTAATTAAAAATAAAAAATAAATATATAAATCTAATTCAAAATTTTTAAACTATATCAACGTAATTAAAAATAGAATGAAATTATAAGAAGCAACATATTAATTTAACGAAAATTTGTTATCCTCGATAAAAATTCTTAATTAATTTCTTAATAACTTGTTATCTTTTAATTTATTGACAATGTAAATAGATAATAGGTAAAATTTAATCTTTTATTTGTTTATTTGGATTTTCATTTAACTTTCTTTCGCCTTTCTGCATTTGTGATATTGGTAGAAATGTCAAAGCGGACTGCAGCCCATGGATTTTAATAGTCAATCCATTGTTTTTGTTCGGGTTGGGCTTCAAATTTTTTGCCCCTTTTAATTACGGGATCAAACGGGTCAGTCCATATAGACTGAAATTCGTACGATCGGGTTCGGGGTGATCACAAGGCAGCCCGTAGACTATTCCTTTTTACTTATTTTACTCATCTCCAGTCCAAATTTGCTCACTTATTCTAGCCCAATACCCGACCCAAACAAATACCCGACAAGCCCATACTTTAAAAAAAAATGAAATAAAAGATTAACTCTGTAAAGCAGAAAACGCCACCCTAGACTTCTAAGTATTCTCTTCACTATTCAGTCCACGACGGCGGCTGGTAGTTACGGGCACCCAGCAGCTCGGCGTCTCAACCACGGCAAGCACGCCTCCGCCACACGCTGTCGGCCCCGACTTCGAGTCGTCAACGTCTTCTTAAGTATGATGTATCTTCGACTCTTCGAGACTTCAATGGCTTTTTTATATTTGAATTTTTTTGTGCTTGGTTGATTTTTGCATTTTGTTTGTCTCTTATTATCTGCATTTATCTGTATTGTGCAGTTTTGTGCTTCCATTTTTATTTTAGTTCTTTGTTTTGATTTGAGTTATGTTCTAAAAAATGAAAATGCATATTTGATTTTTTTTTATTTGTTTTTGCCTTTTGATAATTGATTATTGCATCTATTTTTTTTTTAATTTGTTGCTGGTAACTTATTGTTGCGTCTTATTTTTCTGGCTGCTAATTTTGTAGATAATAATTCTTCTCAAACAAACAGAGGGTTAGTGATTTTTCTCATAATTTCCCCTTCGGACTTTTTATTGGTGTGTTTGCATCAGTCTTGTTGAGAAAAAGTGGAGAACTGCCACCTGAGCTTAGCTCAAGTGGTTGAGTTGGGTGGGGATCTGGGTAGAGGCCATAGAGTAATAATGACTCCCTGAAGTATCAAAAAAATTAAAAAAAGTGGAGAATTTTGACTGGTGGGAAAGATAAAGATATACGGGTAACCACAAAATCAGTTTTGGTTAATGATTTTGCTCAAAAACCACTCAAACGCGCAGACACACGCCACTAGTTGCCTTAGACAAATTGTGATCAGAATATGTAAAATTATGAAAATTTGAGTATTACACAAATACATGGCTGAATCCCTTTAGCTCTAAGCAACGGTCACTCAATTACAAGTCCCCAGTTGTGAAGGATGTAAAATTCCACACAATGCAACCTTCCATACCAGCAGTTTAAGCTTGGAATCATCAATCAGATTATGTCCTCATAAAATCTTCAGTATCCTTTTTCTGATTTTGCTTCGTTTGGATGTTGAAATTCAAAACAAGGGGCTA
This sequence comes from Saraca asoca, assembly GCA_026873985.1. NCBI lineage: Eukaryota > Viridiplantae > Streptophyta > Magnoliopsida > Fabales > Fabaceae > Saraca > Saraca asoca. Next base: position 8,573 of record JANHAO010009774.1, read on the forward strand.
TTTTATATACTAATGATTGCTTTATTGCACCAAAAAGAACAAATAAGATTTCTCACATTTTTCCAAAGTGAATTCTGAGGATGTTTCATTATATACGGGATCCAGTCTAGGGGCATGCTTTCTCTTGTGGATTCGTTGATAAGATTCTTTTCATAGTTCAATAAATCGAAGGGCATCCCTTGCATTAGTGTGTTGAATATGTCATCTTGAAGTCTAAATTGAATTTCAGTGTTGTTACATTTTGCACAAATACTTGCAGCTACTCTTTCAATGGCATCATGTCCTGTTTTCTTTATTAAATATAGGGCATCTGAAATCTTTGCAAAAAGATAGCTTATACTTGATGTGGCTTAAAAATATATATAATTTAGATGTTTTCATGACTTGGCATTTTAAAGAAATTTGTAACAAAATCTCTTTTTGTTCTAATCCTCGTTAATATCTTGGTGATGCTACTGTAGCAGGCCTTGAACGCAGCTGCTTTTTAAACTGTAAAGTAACAAGAAACTCAAAAGGGTCATTGCTTATGCGATTGTTTTAGATTATCAAATATCGGAAACATTACAAAAGAGGGGCATGGCAACCCAGCCAAAAGTTGAAAATCCACAAGCAACAAATGTAGATGATCAAGTAGCTCAAAGCCCTTCTACTGTTGGTTTGGTAGAAACATTGAAACAGAGGTATGACACAATCAAAGAACATGCAGAAACTTACCCTTATGTTTGGGCATCCTATATTGTTGTATATGGCGGCTTTGGTCTGTGGGCTGCCTATAGGTGGAGAAAGCTTCGGAAAACTGAGGACAGAGTCCGAGGTCTTCAAGAGAAACTGCGAAAGCTTGTTGAAGCTGAAGAATCAGCAGCTAAGCCTACCACAGCATCGGAAAAGCCTCCACCATCATCTGAAAAACCCACCAAATAGTTTCTGGACATTGTCCTTAGTAGAGAACTTTGTTAATAAATACAGTAACTTCTATTGAGATTGCTTTTGGCTCCTACAATCAACAGGAACCCTAGAGAACATAAAATCCCAATTATGCAGGGCTTTGTAGAAATTGGTTGAAGTCAAATGTGAAATTTGGCTTTCCAAACTTTTGTGATGATCTCTCTTTGATGCTGATCATTAGTGATATTACATTATGTACCATTTACAGGTCTGCAGTTTCAACCAATTAAAGATGGCTCCACGCTTGTCGTGTTTGAAAGATTTTTGGTTCGAGAATTGAATTTTTGCTAAGGTAACAAAGTACTATATACTGCAAATATTCTGGAAATTCCTTTTTGTTTTTCTGTGTTTGCTTGCTTGTACAATGTGTACGTGGTTCCCAATTCTGGCATGGTCATTAGGTGATACACTAGTTGTTTAGAGCATTGCCTTCACAATGCCCTCTTTAACCATTAGATTCTTTGCACAGGGAAATGCACTGGTGCCTGCCGAGAGATCTAACACGATAATAGTATATATATATAAAAAAAAAAAAAAGGGAAAAGTGGCCCCTAATTGAAAGAATAGTTTTAGTTCTATCATAATATTAATGTTAATGTCTATTATATTTTGATAAATTAGTTATTTTAATATTACAATTTAGTGGATTTTAAAAAAATTTTAAAGTAAAGAAATAATTTTTTAACTTGTTAAAATAATATGAAGTAGGAGGACAAAAATAAAGGAGATAATTTTTTGATTTATTAAAATAATATAAAGTAGTTGGACTTGAATTATAGAAGGTGATTTCTAATTTGATAAAACAATATGAAATAGTAGAAGTAAAAAATATTTTGCTGATTTGGTAAGTAGATAGGGCTTGAGAAAGGCAGTCTGTGGCCAACCCATGATATCAATCCAACTCTTGAGTTGAGATTTAATGACCAAAAAAAATTCCTATGACTTGCATTCAACGACCAATTTGATTTAGTGGGATTTACTATTTTCATATTTTGTTTTTTACAAAAACGTGTCATAAAACCTATGAGTCTCCAAAATTGGGGCGTCCACTGTAAAGCAATTCACTGGATTCAAACAATTAATCGTGTAGTAGTAGTTTGGTCAAATAGATAAATTCCCTATTTAAAATGACTTCTTTTTATACGTATAAATGTCATTGACATAGAAATTATCCTTCTAAAGAATGTTGTGGGTTTGGGGGGATTATGCTTTAATCACTCATGATATGTTTTTTATATCAATTTATTTATTTATAATTTAAAATATTATAGAGAAATAATCTGTAGCTTACATTATTAATATTTTGTCTATCTATGATATGAGGAAATTGAAAATGATGGGATAAAGTTAAGATTAAATTAAGACTAATTATATAAAATGACTGAGATGTGATAATTCATTAAATTTGCAAATCACAAATCATCTTTTTGTAATACTTAAATTAAGACTAAGTAAATTAAAATTAAAAATATATTACATGTGAATAAAATGTATTTTTTTTCCTTTTTTAAATATTAATAAGTTGACTATTTCGATAATGTATCTTCTAAAACAAACAAAAAATAAAAGGGGAAAAAGGCAAAAGATTCTTGACCTTGGATCCAAAACAGAGCATTTGAATTCTCACGGGAACTACCCTTCAGCCTTTTTTTCTGTTTTTAACTCATTTAACCTTTGAGTTTCAGAAGGAGAGGTATTGTATTTATTTAAAATTTTGACTTCTTGTTGCACAAGCTGCCTTCAAGGATGAACGGATCAAGTTATGGATTATAATCCAAAATTGCAAATTCGTACTTTTTCCTTTTGGTAAGGAAGATGGACAACAAAGATGCCCCTTATAAATCTGAGTATTGTTAAATTCAAATTCGTTTTTATGGCTGTAAAGGGTCTCGGTCGATCACGAATTCAATGAACTTATTCAAGCATTTTTGCGGTTTGGATTAGATAATTGGATTCGCATGGATCTTAAAATCCTTAACCCATAGTGTTCGAGTTAGTATATGAGTTTGAGAATTTTAATCCATAAAAATCAATGCAATCCAATATATTCAATCTATTTTTTGAAAAAATAATAATAATAAAGGATATTAAGAAATAAGAAATGTAAAAATTTATTTCTCTTAATTTAGACTTAGTACCCACACTCTAGTCTCGGGAAAGAAGGAAGAAACCCTAAATAAGAGCTCTTGCTTTTTTAATTTGCTTGTCTTGGATTGTTTGACACTCTTACTTTTTGCATTATATTATTATCATGATCATGAAATTAATTTAAGGGGATGCTTGCTATTGTAAGAAAAGAAGAAGACTCAAATGAAATATAAGTTCGTTTTCATCAATTATAGACTCTTGCTAATTTTCTTTTTCTTTTTTTTTTTACCATTATACATTGAACAATGAATAATCTTCTATTATGAATGTAAATATTATGTTTATAAAAAAAATTATTAATATCCTATGCTCAAGCATCATTTTTTAAAAAATATAATATTATTAGCTTTGAGCTTGTATTTACGAATTATGATCGTTCTCACATTATTTTAAGTATTTAAACTTTGTTTTGATATTTATTTTCATTTTTTAAAATATAAATTTGAGATTTTAAAATTTTGTAATACGTCCCAAAAATATCTTAACTCAATCAACCAAACCAAACCAAGTTTGTTTGGCTTGGATTTGGCTTGATTTTAAAGTAATTTTCAAAAAATCAAAATAAAAACAAAATTGCTTGGACTGAAGTTCATCAAGAAGTCCACTTCCACCATTATTCACTCTAGTTTCACACACGCCTACACTCACACTTACAGTAGAGGTCCACTGTTTTCAGTACATCTACACCTCTAAGTGAGTCACACTGCAGGCCTGAGTTCAAATGGGACAAATTAGTGCCTGCCAAGTGCCAAGTCATGGTATTGTGTGGATTGTCCCTCCAGAAATTCTATCTTATTCATTAAGCACAAATTTTTTCTCTATATAAACAAAGTAATTATAATCACACTAATAAATATAAAATCACACTTTTATATTTACTTCCCCTCGTGGATGAAAAATTTTGGATCTCATAAACATTTGAGGAAAGTGAGCAAAGAATAGGCATAAGTGCGTAAGAGTAGCATTATTTTAGTCACACTTATTTATATATTTTTAATCTTATTTATTGTATCCATGTTAAAATTTGTTTTAAATTAATGATATTTATTTATAAAAATAGATCATATGTTTGCATGTTTCGAAATCTATTATAAATATTATAAATAAGTGTATACATCATATTTAAATTTAAATTTAACAAATCAACTGTATTTCTTCCAAATTACCTTAAGATACCTGGTATCACATGTTTAGATCCCTTGGTCCTATTAGAAGTACTGCTAATAAGTAAGTGCATACAACACCCCTTAATTTTATGTATTGAGAACAATTTCTAAAAATAATTAATTTGACCCTTAGTTTGAAGTTTGTATCACGTTTGCGAGACAATTCTTGGGCCAAAAGGAAACCCAATTGTTATATTTTAATTACAATTTTGTTCCCCGAATATAAATTACTCCTGCTTTCGTTTCCTTAAAATAAAATATTTTTTTTATTTTTTTATATACAAATTAGATCATATCTGATTAATATTATTAACTTTAATTAAATTAAAAACAAAAAATATTAATTAACATAAAATTTCAATGATTTTTCAAATTGATAATTATTATAAGAGAATTTAGTGAATCATGTGATGAAGCAGTCGAACGAAAATGTATTGTCACCTTATGTAAGTTGCGTAATTTCCATGTATTTTAAAGAAACAATGGAAATTTTTACCAAGTTTTCTCCCATTCATATGTTAATTAAAATTTTATACCTAAGATTCAACAAAATTTATAGATTTAAATCTAATTTGATGTAATTGATATATTATGATTGATCAAAATAAAATATTTTATTAAGAAGAATATAAATTATCTCTTTCAATTTTAGAATAGTTACATTTAACACTCACAATTATTAATTTTTACAATCAACTTTCTTCAATTTTTGTATAGTTATATTTAACACTTAACATCTATATATTAACATCTATATATTGTAAATGATTTGAGGGAGCACATATATTTAATTTGACACAATTTTATAAAAAAAAAATTAAATATAATGTTAAGATTTTATGGCTCCTGATTTAAAAATGATACAACTTGTAAACTATTTGTTTTCCTATTTTGAAGTACAACTTGTGAATTAGTTTTTTTTTTAATTTTTTTCTATTTTAAAGATATTTTGATTATTTTAACATAATTTATTTATTTGATGCAAATAAAAAAATTCATAACCTTAGTTTCTACATTTTTACCTTGTATTAGTATAATATAGCATTTAAATTCCCCTAAAAAACTTTATTCTTATATAATTTATCACTTATCAAAGTTAAAAAAGACTATTTATAAAAATTAATAATAATTATTATTATATACAAGGAATAATTTTCTTTTTTTTTTCACTATTTTATTCAAAGAGAACCAAATTCAAACAATTTTAATATTAAAAAGACTAACGTTAAAATTAAACTCTTTTTTTTTTAACATTACGCCAGTTTCTTTACAAGACACTTCCGTCAATACAGAGCCAAAAACCTTTAACTTAGAAGTCAAGTAACATTCAATTGATTTGAGTGACAATACAAATTCCTTAGAAGGCTCTAACTTCCTTTGCATCATAAATTGGATCTCAATTTCTTATGTATCAATCCAGTGACTTAACCATTTCTACCATTATCATAAACAAATTATGTCAGTATAGAATGGATCAGAACCCATTTTCAAAATATTAATGCTACATTTTCAGCATTAGGACCAAATGATGATATAAAATCTACATTTATTCCCTGGGTCAAAGTTCGTCCTACCTAATTATAGACAAAAGGAAAGGAAATTGTAGAAATATCCCTAAAGCTACAAATTTAAACCAGAAAATTAAAACACTAAACTACCCAATTTTTTTTTTTTCCCAAACTCTCGTCAACAAAATTGATTGTTGAGCAACGAGCTTTCAATAATCTAATTGGTTAGCATGCAGTTCCTAAGCTATCTAATGCTAGATGACACTAAATTACAAATCTCAATAGCCAAGCTTGATATCAATTGATAAATTGCAGGTCGTAGAGCTCCAAATGGTTAAGCTTGCTGCTTGCTTGGCCTAGTGAAGTACTTGCACCCATTCATACCGACCTGGAAGGGGTACATCATTCACAATGTCAAAGTTGTACCTGCACAAAATACATACAACATAATTTAATTGAGATCAATTTAATTCAGATAGTAAAGCATGTACACACAATGTATTACAAATATTTGTGCTACTAGCACACTAATTGTTCCACACTAAATTTTCAGACTACTTTTTCAATTTTTTTTTCTTTTAGGCCCACACTACTTGCACATGTTTTCTACACACAAAAACATGCACTTGACACAGCATAATTTGAATAAGTAGAACCCATTTAACTCAGGTTTTATCGCATGTACAATGTCTACACTTTGGTGCATAAATTTAGGTGCAAGTAGCAATATTATAAAAATAGTGTGTAATTGGTGATGTGCAAAGTAAGAATTCTTGATTTAGGGATAGAGGAAATATACTTCTCCATAAATATACTTTGCTGCTGCTTCTCTGCATAAGCAAAGAACTCCTCCATCTCATAGGCTGTTGGAATAATTCTGTGCATCTCTTCATAGTTTATGTGGTTAGTCATAGGAGAAGTTCTTTGCCTTGTAGATGAACCAGGACTTCCAATGACATTTGAGTCTCCTATTAAACTACAAGGTGTACCCTCCCTGGTGCTCCTGTTAAATCAACAAGGTGTAATCAAGGCATAATTAGCAAACAAAAATGCTTAATCAATGTAAACAGTATATAAACACACATGTTTGCAGATAGAATAAAACTTAATAAAAACCAAAAAAAGTGTTTGTGTACTAGAATATGAATGCTAACTGCTGACAGCATAAAATCCCATTTCTTTCTTTCTTTCTTGAAAAATTGACATTTCACCCCACAAAATCTCGATAATTTTTTTTGGGGCGGAGGGGGAGGGGGGTTACATGAATCTCTGTATAGTTTAGAACTAAAGACAAATTGCTATTCTACAAAAGTAGTTGGCATTTAATGAGACAAGCTCTGACTAGTGGGTTCAAGCACTACCAAATACAAAGCAAGAGACAGCCAAAATCTTTCTCTTGTACGGCAAACCCACAAACAAATTTCACTCTGTAACTAGGCCCCGTGTAAATGATACATGGTTGCAAACACAAATGAAGCAGAAGAGTTATTACAGTTGCTAGTATTACTAAAAGTCAAGATCTTTTCTCCTTGACCATTATGGGAACGCAAACTTCAGCGGGCAACTTGCAGATAAAAAGTAGAGCACAGTAAAGGTAAAAAACAAAGAGGAGAGCTTAAAGAAGTCACGTTCTATAATATATATACATTTTCAACAATTAGAACATAAAACTTCTAAGTTAATACAAGTTCTTTAGTTGGCCAGGATCTGAAGAGATAAATACAGAGAAAAATTAGTTAGCATTATTATTATGCTAGCAATAACTACAGTTATGCAGACAACAAGCAGATCTGAAGAGATAACTAATGCACATTAATAGTCATTTCTAAGTTAGAAAATTTAGTTGCATCAAGTTAGAGGAAAAGATAGAGCTATTATAAACTCACTAGGGTAAAACTACAACATGCAGTAAATAATGCAGTAAATTCACCGTTTTTTCAGAACCTCTCTCACGTTACACAAGTTACAAATATGACCAGCCCTCTGTGACGACAGTCCTTTTCGTCAGTACTCAGGCTTCAGAGATTTTAAAACTAAAATCATCAGATGAAAGCGAAAATACACGAACAAAAATTTCTTTTTTTTTTATGGAAACAACACATAGTAAGAAACTTTTCTTCTCATACAGAGAAGCAGAAGACTTGGGAATGGCCAAAACAAATCTTGTGAGTGAGGAAACCGTTACAGCCGCGTATATCAATTCTGACATTTTGTCCAGCCTCCATGAGAAAAGAAGATAAAAATACAATTAAAAAGAATTCAAAACCATGGTAACTCTTTCATGCATGTGAGAAAAGATCATTAATCACTAAAAATTCTTCCTTCTTCTGCATGGTTCTTTTAAATTGAGTATAACAAGCAAATAGAAACAGTCAATCACAGGAACAGAAGAGCTATAAACCCAACAATGGGGAAATACAAGCACAAAACTCCCACCAAAGAGATTAAAGGGGTTAAAAATATGAACTTTACGGGTAAAAAAATCAGAAACATCCACCACACACACACACACACACACACACACAAAAGGGAGAACTTTAGGTATAACAGGATTTCAGAAACGAATAAAAGTAGTATATACCAATCTCTGCTTTCAGACTCCAAGACATTTTCTCCAAAAAAAGGCTCAATATCCACATCAATTTTTTCCTCTTCTTGAATTCCCTTTGCAAATTCCTCAAAAGAAACTTCCTCCTTTTTCAATACTAATTTCCCTGAGCCCTCTTTCACCCCCCTATTCACACTACAGCAATTGCCGTTAGGGCTTTCCCGGAAACCCCTTTTGGGCTGCTCCGAAGATTGCTGCTGTTTCTTGATGTCGACGAGAACCTTCTCGAGTCGGCGGCTCCGGAGTTGCAGGTAGGAGAAGGACGAAGCATCTGGGTCCGCAGATGAAAACGACGGCGATTGAGATTTCTGAAGCCTCTGTAATGCTAGGGTTTTGGCTCTGGTACGAACCCCCAAAGAGGATTGAGAAGAAACCTCCATGACTGCAACATCGCCAGCGATTCCAGCGATTTTGGGTTTCTTCATGTATTTCCCCATTTGAAAATTTCAAACCTAGGACTTTTGGGGAAATCAGTGCTGTTTCATGCAGAAATCAACGGTTTTGCCGGATGCTCTGCCTCTGAGTGTTTTGGAAGGAGCGAGCAGAGACAGAGAGAGAATGGTAAATGAGAAGAGGAGGGAAAGGCAGAGGAGGGACCAATTTGTATCGCAGAAAAGTAGGGTAGAGAGAGAACATTAGGGTTGTTGACAAAAGGGCCGGTATCTCCAGGGCATTTAATATTTGGTTTCAATATAAACACACAGGTAAACATTCATGCATAACATATTTTTTCTTAATTTTATTGGTGGGCATTAGCTTATCTAATTTTATCTCCTTAATAATATATTGTGTAAATTCTTAACGAAAAATTACGTAGAAGGCACAAAAATTTATTTATCTTCTCTCTCATTAGACTTAATAATATCATTTTTATCAATAATAATATTAATTTATCCCATTATGTTTCATTGTAAATGTCCTTCAAATTTTAGCAGAAAGTTTAGGTAAAAAAGTTCAAAATTTATGTAATCTCACTAATTAACTGAATATATTTACTCTCCTTTGAGTCAGGCTCAATAATGTTATTTTTTTCTTAGTAATAACATAAGAAAAATAGTCTATATTACGTTAGGATTTTATTTTTCTTATTAATGAAAAACAATGTTATTGAACATAATTGGAAGGATAAATATAATCAACTAATTGATCAAATCACAAAAAAACATATAAGTTTTAGACATTTTACATTAATTTTTTGTTATGAATTTAAACAAGGCACTGACAATAAATGAATGAGACAAGTTAATTAATATTACTCATAAAAAAACTAAAAAATTATTTAAAAAATAAAATTAAATATATATTTATATCTCTCTCTCTCTCTCTCTCTCTCTCTCTCTCTCTCTCTCTCTCTCTCTCTCTCTCTCTCTCTCCCTCTCTTCTCTCTCTCTCTCCTTTTTTCTCTT
>JANHAO010009775.1:0-18115 GCA_026873985.1 Saraca asoca
GAAATTTTCATCCTCCAATCGAATTCTTTCATCAGCAATGGCAAAACCCGTATTTACAAATCTAATCCCTGCTTAACCCTTCAAATTTTCCATCATGTTAGGCTACTTCAAGCTGCTGCACTTTTGAGGTAAGGCCAATTGAAAGCACTTTCTGGGTCCTCTTTTGGGCATCTCTGTCTCTGGCCTAGTGTGCTGTATCTCATGCTGCTGTTGACTCCCTTAAAGCTTCTGGCTTTGGCATAAGCATAGCAAGTGCATTTCGAAAATTGGGGTGGCCTAGGTCATCAAACTGAATAAATCAGAAACCATACATGTTGCTTGAGTATGTTTAGAATTTAATCAATATTTTTTCATTTTTAGCATATTATTAGTTAAAGATGAAGTTTTATGCTATCTGCGTAATGGTTCACTTTCATGAGATGAGAGATTTTTGTATAGATGGTGTCTATACAAGAATTTCTCCACTTTCACATGGAACCACCCTCAGCTCACTTTAACGTACACCTAATAATAGTTTATTAGATGTTATACAACAACCAGTTTAGTGGCATTGGCATACTGCTCCCTTTTTTCAAAGACATCGGGTTTCATGGGCCTCCCTTTCTTTATTGCATTAAATTAAATTATAATATCTTCTGGTACTAAAAAAATTATGCCTCCACTCTGCAACCTCAGAAATTACAAGTGAGAAGCAGAAATTTTATCCATCATAATGGAGTAGTGTGCGCTTGGGAAAGGGTGGAAGTAGAAAACTATGTCTTATTTTCTTTTGAATTATGATTCTATATGGATGTTTGGCTTTAAGGATATGCAGCAAATTGTGGTGTTTCAATAGTCAAAGCAAGCTTCTTTTGATTGCATTTCTTTTTTTTTTTTGTGAATATTGAAATCCTGTATTCAAAAGGACTTCAAATCCATATCTTTGCTTCATTTGATGCTTTAGGTATAGCTATATGCACATAGTATTTACCATGTCAATTCACATTTGACTCAATTTAATCAATATTTTTTCCTTGAAAAGTAAGTTTAGAATTTCTATGTTTGGCCGGCCAAGTTATCTTGTTATGTGGGGCTTGGATTATATTTACCTCTTCCTAAAACTAATTTACTCAAAGTGTATTTGGTATATTTTATCATGTTTATATGGATGAGTTGTTCTAATTGAAAGGTCTTCTAAAATTCCTTTTTGTCTTGTTTCTCCCATTTGAATGTAGGTACTCAGAAGGTTTCAGCAGGGTTCCATCACTGAGTGATTTGGCCTAGTTTATTATTTCATAAGGTAAAATAGTAAACCATAAATCTTGTTAGTTTTGATTATAATACTGAAGACAGTAGAAGTGAAATGTTTCACAAATAAAATTTCTCATAATTTTATCTCAAGAGATAACTTTTGCAGTTTGTGAGAATTATGTCATATTATACATTTTAGACTCACTCTTCAGCTGTTAACCTAAACTCTTAAAGTCATTTACAAAATGTATAAAAAATTAATATTACAAACTGTAACCGTATTTTATCAAGGGTTAGTCTTTTATACTGTGTCAATGGGTATTATTGCTCTGCATTAAAGAAGGCACAGCCAATATGGCTTAAATGTTGTCTATGTCATGGTTTTTGCAAAAACAGCAATTATACATATACCAATTAATAATGGTTTTTCCTAGACATTTGGACAGAATTGGATGTTTTCTTTACATTTGGACAGAATTGAACATTTTCTTTTAGGATTAAGAATGTCACATAATCCTTGTGTAAACATAAGTATGTACATGCCAGATAGCCTTGCTGTCAGCATGGTTTTTATTTTACTTTAGCTATTCATTATTTTGTTTATTTTGGAGAAGGAGGTCAGGTGTTGAGGGCTTATAGGCTTATACCTCGGTTTTGCCCATATCCATAGGCCTAGGCCCTAATTCATAAATGGGCTTAAAATTATTTGGGCTTGGGCTTGGGCTCAAAGCCCATTATATCCCATGGGCCTTGGCCCAAGCTTGGCCTAATTGGATAAGGAGGTCTACATTGTACCATGTGTTGTGAACATGTAAACTTGTAGGTAGTATTAAAATTGACCATGGATTGAAAGAAGTTAGCAAATCTAGTCTTAAAATTGTTTCATGGCTGTTTTTTTTTTTTTTCTCCCCTTAACAAAAGGTGCAAGAAACAAGAGTCCAAAAAAAATTGCAGCAGTCTGCTGAAGTGTTTGCCATTCCTTGGATTTTGTTGATCATAACACTGCAAATAGTAGAAGAGATAGCAGCAGAAGATGGGTATATTTGAACCTTACAGAGCCATCGGATACATTACAAGCAGCGTGCCATTCTCTGTTCAGAGACTTGGCACTGAAACTTTCGTCACTGTCAGTGTTGGAAAGGCTTTTCAGATTTATAATGTATATTACAAACACCTTCACATCCTCTTTTATTAATTTTTAAATAAGCCGTGTTTCCTTTTGGTGAATTATTTTGTTTTCAATCTACTTGACCATTGATGTGGGATTTGTCTTTGCAGTGTGCAAAGCTCAATTTGGTTCTCGTGGGTGAGATTCTAGCTTTCTTCATTTCTTGATTTCTTTTTAATTTTGTTGCACTTATTGTTTTGTTGGAGTAATGATATAACTTTTGGTAAAATTTGCTTTGTTTTGTCATTAAGGTCCTCAATTGCCAAAGAAAATAAGGGCTCTTGCTTCCTACCGTGAATATACTTTTGCTGCATATGGGAGCAACATTGTGGTTTTTAAGCGTGCTCACCAGGTTTCATCATGATGCTGTGTTTCTTTTTTCATTCACCTTTAGTTGTGTTTTATGTTATGCAACTTGTATTAGCAGCTTTTGATAAACTTTAGTGGATGATTGTTCCAGGTAGCAATTTGGAGTAGCCATAGTGCTAAAGTCAATTTGTTGCTGTTGTTTGGAGAACATATCTTAAGTGTTGACGTTCTGGGCAACGTGTTCATATGGGCTTTTAAAGGAATTGATCAGAACCTTTCTCCATTTGCTCACATTATGCTAGATAAAAAATTAAGCCCCACCTGTATAATGCATCCAGATACTTACCTAAATAAGGTAAGTGTCTTTTTCCTCACAGAAATTTAATGTGAATTGCTTGTTTAGATGCATAAATTTTTTATTGATTGAAATTGGTTAGATGTATAATTACTGTTTAAGGATATATGTCTGACCATGAAGCATTTGAGCAGGTTCTTATTGGGACTGAGGAAGGTCTTATGCAGCTTTGGAACATCAGCACAAAGAAAAAAATATACGAGTTTAGGGGATGGAGTTCATCTATCACTAGTTGTGTTTCATCCCCTGCGCTAGATGTTGTCGCAGCTGGCTGTGCGGATGGAACTATTCATGTTCATAACATTTGTTATGATGAAGAGTTGGTTACATTTACACATTCTACACGGGGTTCTGTGACTGCCTTGTCTTTCAGCACTGGTAAGATGTAGAAACTTTTTATTTTTAATTATTATTGAGAAGAATTGCCTTTGTTACTATGTTACATATACAAATGTGCAACCACTATTTTAGGTTCTGAAATTTGACTGTTTAGCATAACCATTAATTTGTTCTTTTATTTATTTTGTGAAGATTATAATAACATATGCAGTAGGAAAAAAATTTTCCGTTCCTTTTAGGATTCATTGGAATTCAAACAGTGAACTTTCTCTTTTTCTTTTTGGTTATGTCTGGCTATTTTTGAGAGTGAATGTATAGTTATATTATATTTTGCATTAATGGTTACAGTCATTTGGTGAATGCCAGCAATGGAAGTTGCACTTCTGCTTTCCTATTTGAGTTGACATTTTGATGATCTTTATACATGCTTTAACTAAGCTGCTTTGATACTCTGTTCTACTGCCCTCCAACAAATACAGAACAACAATGCAGACCAGAGAGCTCTCTGTTTACATAGACAAATCATTTTGAGATAATTGTTATCATGAACAAGGTTAAAAAACAACCAATAATATGTACTATTTTTGGTCGTCAACAATAGTTAAAGTTACTGAACAAACCCATTGGTGACCCAAGAGGCCAGTGAAAATTTATCAAAACCTTGGTTCTCATTGCGGTTGGAATTGCACTGTGATTGCTGAAATTCCAGGAATTTGTGGTCATTGTGGTCCAACATTGCGATAAATTGTAGTTGCAGAAGCCAGCGCAACTAAAGCATTGCGCACACTAATGTAGTTGCCGAAGGCAATTAGCAACCAAGGTCAAAACCAACCTGCTTACCATCAAAACTATGGAAGCCACTAGGTTTAGGGAGTTTATATGGCACCGTTGTTGTTAAACTTGTAGATCCTAGGGGTCTAAACTCATAATTTGTAGGATAATAATATACTATATTGATTGAAAAAATTATATATATATATATATGTTGTATGCAGGCTTATAAAAATATTACATACAAGCAAAATACCTTCAAAGTCTCATTACCAACATAAATAAATTTTTTTATAGAAGTCTGAAGATAATCACAAGTTAAACAGAACATCATTAAAGTCACAAATACAATAAGAGCAATGTCAAGAGAAAAACGTAAAACATAACAGCACTAATAAAACCAAATACTAGAAGCCTAGTGCAGCAAGTTAGTGACATGATCATCAACATTTCCATCTTCCATGTGTTCCTCATCATCACCACTACCAATGTCATAATCATCCTCTTCCTCTTTGTTACTAACATCAAGTTCTTTATCAGCATCATTAAGCCCCAAGTCCAAGTCCTCTAGAGGCGCTACCCACAATGTTAGCAATCTCCCCAGCTTGATTAGAGGGGGCATCATTATCCAAGTCCAATCCTTCATCTGTAGAAGAATTTTTGTCATTTTCTACAATCCATTCATCATCAGTGGGAATATCGTCTATGCTACAGTCAAATTTTTTGATAGTACATTGCTGCCTCTCTATCAATTTGTTGTTGTTCATCATAAAGACTAGATCATTCATCATCTTTTGGTGTAGACAATTTTTTCTTTTGTGTGGACCTAAGCAAGCAGTTAAATTTTAGGAAAGGCAACTTATAAAGCTATATCAATTGAAAAAACTATTAATAGTTGTAGGGTCATAGTTAAAAATTTTTACCAACTCTATGCACTCCAATTACGCTCACATCCAAAAGAATTGCATGTTAAACTCAATACTTATGACAAATTTATGTTGCTCTTGATGTTCAGACCCATAAAATTCCCACGAATTGATAAGTGTTTTTTTTTTTTTCTGAATCTTCATGTTTTTAGTTGTTCTGCTGCCAAAAACATCCTCTTGCATGCCTGAATACTTCAAGTTGTTTATCAATCTTAAACATCTCATCATCAAGCACCATCCTCTACAAATATTAATACATTCCTTTTTTAACTTGCCTAACAGTTTTGAAGTCACTGCTATAAGGAAAGTGGGGATTTAGGTAATAGGTTACGGAATGCAAAGGCCTATGAAGTTGAGAGTTCCATCTTGCATCAATGATATTCCATATAGGCATATGGCTGAAAAAAAAAAAGATAAATCAAATTGTTTTTTCTCTAGTCTAGAACTAGGAATAATAAAATTTGAATAATAAACTAGTGTGGTAACTACATTTTTTTTTTTTTTGACACTATTGAAATTAGCTTGAATCCTTATAAGTAAAATCCATGGTTGATTTTTCATCTGAATCCATCAAATGAAGAAGTTTGATGAGAGGAAAGGCAGCCTTCAAGCATGTTAAATATTTTTCCAAAATCTACCATCCATGACATAATTCTCAACTAGTTTTTCCATCTTTTGTGCTTGCAAACCAGTTGGACTTCCAATGGTTGGATGAGATCAATGACATCAATACTCCTCTATTGTTGTTAAGACAACCAAAAGTTGGATAAGGGCAAATTGAGTCACAACTAGTCTAATCGAATCTTTTTCCTTGTTGAAGGTCTTAAACATGGAAATGAGTAATGTCCTAGTATAGATAGAAGTTGTGACTTTTCTTTTTTTCATTGTCACTTGATGGGGCCTTAATTTTTTCGGCAAAATCCTCTAGCATTGGATCATCGCAATGGGCTGCACAAGGGGTCCAATACAGTTAATTTTCTCCATCCAAATTTGCCCTGCTGCAGCATTGTCAGTGGCAACTAGGACAAAACTTTCCTCGCCAACTTATTCCACAATTTCATCTGACATCTTCAAATTCTTACATGCAGTTTTGCATATGCCAGGTTCATCAACAGTTTTTAGAAATAGTTCCTTTAGGACTGTGCACCAGAAAATTAGAAATGGACCTTCTCTTTTTGTCAATCTAGCCATCAAACATAATGGTGCAACTGGGTTTCGTCTCTTCAGCTTTGTAATCCTTTAAATACTGCTCATTATGAGTCATTTCTTCATTTAAATACTTATTTCTAATTTCATGATAAGATTGGTGGCCTAAATCTAATGCCATACTTCCCAATCAATTGACACATTTTCTCAAATTCAAGGTTCTTAGCACAATTGAAAGGAATGACACTTGTGTAATAAATCATGCAACTAGCTCATATGCTTCCTCCCTCAATCCTTGATATGCCATTTCTTCTCTTGAAAATGGATCCTGGTGGAATCTCTTCCTTCTTTCGTTTTGCACCAATTTCTTCTCTAGCACCATCTTGTACACTACCTTCTCCTCCATCAAGTCCATACATTTTCTCAAAGCATTATTTTTCATTCATTCCCAGTACAACTTGCAACATAAATTTCTTCACTTCACTTGGGATCGAAGGACAAGTCCATCATCTTTTTTTGTGCCAGCCAAATTATGCTTTGTGCGGTAAACACCTCCAATTAGTTGCTTGTTACAATATTTGCATCATTTGGAACTTCACAACCATGCCGCCATCCCATATAACTTCTATTTCTTGGTGCATTTCTTCTCATGAGTTTTTCCAAGTGATCTTAACAAACCTCTCATGGTGCATTCTAGCATGCAGAACAGGGAAGCTCTCTGTTTACATAGTCAAACTCATTTTGACATTATCATTATTGGTTATTATGATAAAGCTTACAAACAATGTATGTTATGGACTTTGTTTTGGCTTTTCAATTTCAAAGATGATTGTGGTATGTTTACCAACTGAATTCTTGTCTCATAAATTATACCTTTATTTGGTATTATTGTATTACTTTTCCCTGCGTTGAAAACTCATATCTTTCACTTTTAATAAGCATACGTCATAAAATTTAATTTTTAATTATTTGTTTTGCCATTTATCGCAACACATAATGATGTGCTTTCTTTGTAGACTTTTTTTTTTTTTGGCTGCCAAGTGGTTTGTATTTATGTTTATTTATTTATTTATGTATTCTACTTTTATAGATGGTCAACCCCTTCTTGCTGCTGGAGGTTCAGCTGGTGTCATAAGCATATGGAATCTGGAAAAGAAAAGGCTTCAAACCGTCATAAGAGAGGCTCATGATGGTTCAATCACTTCACTCCATTTTTTCGCTAATGAGCCTGTGCTAATGAGTTCCTCTGCAGACAACTCCATTAAAGTAAGTTTGCTGTTTTCTTTTCTTGGATGCAACCAGGAAATTCATAATCTCTAACAACTATATTGATAAATCTTAAAAATAAACTTATTTTATGTTCTGTATAAATTTTTATCTTAAAAATAAGGGTTGTATATTTCATTCTTTTCTGTTTGAACTATTGGTGTTTTTAGATTGGCTATGGCAGACAGACATATCCAGCAACTTTTGAGTTCATGATAAGGCTACACCCTTGCTCTTAAAAGGATGGAGAGTCTAATGCCACTAACTTCTCTAGGTTCTTAATGACTTATGAATGTTGTGGATTAAGTTTCTCTGCATAGAGCTTGGATATTTAATTCTTTACATTTAAAGCTCAACTGATGTAGAACAGCTAGGGCATATTTAGTTTTCTGATAAAAAAGGTTTTTGGGGTGAATCAAATGTAGAAAACTTGGGGATTGGGATTGGGAGTTCATGATATTTATGTTGTGGGAAAGGCAGATTATAGGCTAAAGGATGGTGCTTGGAGGTGATTTTGGGGCTGTTTGGGTGGTTTGAACAGTACCTGCGAGATTAGGGTTTTGGTTTGACGGGTTTAGGGTAGATATGGGCCATAGGAAATTGTGGTTTTGAATGAAGGATTTTCTTGTATTATCTCTAAAAGATTCAGTTCTGGACAGTTAAGAACGGTAAAGAAATGTAGTAGAATTGAGAAGAGAAGGAAAATAAACCTAGGAGTCCCACTCAAGATTCCATAGACATCACACCTATGGATTGATTGCATCACACAACCAAGAAACAGGCATATAACTGCATAATCTCATCAACTGAATTTTCTGCATTAAATTGATTAAAAGAATCCTTACAACTTTTTAAATAGGCCCTAGCAGTGTATTCCCCAATAACAAGAAATAAACTTTCCTGAAACTCGACTATTCAACTTTCCTAAGCCAACTTAATATTGACTAGACCCTTAAGCTCCGAAGTAACCTAAGCCCAAGCCAGATACAACTCTTTACCAGGGAATATGAAAATTAAGGAAACATTATGAAAATTAATAAAACACCCTTAACCTGAAAATTACTATAATGCCCCTAGACTGAAAACTCGTAATTAAGGTCTCAAAACGGTATCTATTATCGGCCATTTCAGAAATAATTTCTGAATGCCCTTTGTAGTTCATAGGCTGCTGCCATTGTCCTCCATCATTTTCACATGAACTTTCTTTTAAACTCTTATTTGAACAGGTACTGTCCCATGGCTTCCCCTTGTAGGAAATTTATCTTCAATGTTTTCTTTCTCATCTATACCTTCTAATATGTATGCGTGTATATGTATATCTAACATTTGTTTTTTCCTTAGATGTGGATTTTCGACACAAGCGATGGAGATCCTCGTCTTTTGCGCTTTCGAAGTGGGCATAGTGCTCCTCCACTTTGCGTAAAGTAATTGTCATTTTCCTTGTGTTAATATTAGTAGTTGGGAAACTAATTTTATCAATGAAGTGTAAGTCATGTAATAAATTTAATTTGTCTCTACAAGGGTAAATACTGTCATAATGATTGGTATGATCCAATTCACTATTTTAACCCATTTGTCAGTTGGTCCTTAATTTCCATGCAATCATAATCATGTTCTTCCATTAATGACTGTAATTCTTTCAAACAAGCAGCAGAAATGCACCTGATGCAAAAACAGCAGAGTGAGCTTTGTATAGTTACATAATTTCCGTACTAATTTACAAGACTGTTCAGAATGCTGCACTCAGGGTAGCAAATGACCCTCACAATAGAACTAATAAAGTCATCTATAACAGGGAATTTACCTTTGAATTCCATTTTTTGTTTAAAGTGATATTTCTAGTAATTTTGAGAACTCTTAATGACAATTTTTCTTCTGACATCTTTCTTTTGAGAAGCTCTCTTATGATCTGATTATGAATTCTTCTAATTATCAATTTTCTATTATAATCATTTACAGCTTATTTGCCAGTTTTGAGTATTTCTTGCATAAGAATTCAACTTAATTGTTTTGAAGTTTTCTTATCTACTTGACATCTATCATCACTCAAGTTGCACCTGCTGCATTTGTTTATGGCAGGTTTTATGCCAATGGGAGACATATTCTTTCTGCTGGTCAGGATCGCTCCTTTCGGCTTTTCTCTGTAGTTCAGGTTTGATATCACTTAATCTTGGGATGCAGTTTTTTCTGATCAAGTTATGACAATTGCGGCCTAATAAAAACATTAATTGGTTCCCTCTATCTCCCATCTAGATGACCTCTTCTGAAGGTGAATTAAATATGAAAAGTTTGTTTCATGTTAAACTTATTTTGTGTTGATATGGAGTTTGTCATTTTTATATGTTAATTTTTTTTGGTTAAATTTTTTTTTATTGATGTGACAACATTCTTGTAGTAGAAAGAGGTGCCATAATTACTTGTATTGTGTAGTTTTACAGCCTTTTTATTTTAATTCACCTTTTGTGAAAAGCGAATTCAAATATGCAAAACTTATATTTCATATTAAACTTCTTTTGTGTTGATATGGAGTTTCCCATTTTTATGTTACATTTTATTTTTGGGTAAAACAGCCTTTATTGATGTGACAACATTCCTGTAGTAGAAAGGAGTGCCATAACAATGTGTTGTGTAGTTTTCTCTAGTATAAATGTCCTTACTTTTTGTTTGCCCCATCAGGACAAATAACTGTCAATTGGTCCTGATAACAAGTATATGCTAAGATATTTCTTTCTCTTCTCCCTCCTCCTTGTATTTTTCATCTTTCTCTAATAATTTCACTTCCTGGCTTAAACCATGTCTTTGAGTTCACTGTGTCTAATCATTTTCAAATAATTTCTTATTTTGCATTTTAAATGTTGATGTATTTATTCTCATAATAGGATCAACAAAGCAGGGAACTTTCTCAACGCCATGTGTCTAAACGTGCTAAGAAACTGAGAGTGAAGGTATAATTGGTGTTTTTATTCTCAACTTCTTGTTTCTCAACTGAACTGTAAACATTATTTTTTAATTTCTTATTTTGCTTTCTAAATTTGGAAGGTTTTGATCTGAAACCTTTGTCTTGATCGTTGCAATGGTATGAAAATAATGTGTGCTTCACTAGGGATTATCCTTATGTGATCCCTGCAAACCAAACATTGGAGTCTCAAGTTCAACTATGTTGACCATTTAATATCTGAATCTAAACCGTAGTTGATAAATGTAGATTTGAATTTAGGCCTGCTGTAAAATCTTGTCAGTGGTTCAATTTAACCAGAAGATATCAAACATTACTTTAAAATTTTAGAAAAAAAAGTCTTTCAATTTCTTAATATGAACCTAATTATAAACAACTACATTATTAATAAATTCTAGTTAGAATCTCACAATATATAGAAATAATCTAAGTAGCATGTTTTCTCTTCTCCTTTTAAGATCCAAAATATTATTAACAGTTCTATCTATAATAAATTTTGCTGGACAAATTAGATAAATTTAATAAAAGTGTTATCCAAGGAAAAACTAGACATATGAACTTGTTTCTAAGGCATCTCTAGGCAGGTCCTGTTCAGTACTATTATCTGCATAGCCCCAGTTCATGATTTGGATTTTTGGTATGTTACGGTTAGCAAGTATCATCTTATCAAAAATGTCTGGCATATGGTGGTTTACCCACACCTAACTTCCCATTGTTCTTGTAATATCCTTAGGAGTATTTCCTGTCCATCCTTTGTTGTTTTAATTTATTATATACGTATTTCTGGTGTCTTTCTTAATAAAGTTCTCTTTTTCTATATAAAAAAAGAGTGACTACTACTTTCCTGCAAACTATATATGTGGACAAGAGCATATTTGTCTCCCATTTTTCTGAACAAGGCCAAAGGTAACTAAGAGATATTTTTGATGAAAAAAATGGAATTGCCAATATTCAATTTAGATTGTGGTTCATATAGTTGTATCTATGCAGTCTTGATTGAATATTTCCTTCTGCTTTGAACTCTAAATTGGTAATTTCTGCTTTTTCATATGCTTAAAGGCTAAATAGTTACTTATCTTTTATTCTTTTTTTATTTTTTGCACAGGAGGAAGAGATAAAGTTGAAGCCTGTGATTGCATTTGATTGTGGTAAGGTTTCCTTGGCATGTCTTCTTTATCCTAGTTGGATCCTGGGGCTTGACCTTCATTCATTCACATGCAATTGTGCTAGAGATTCAAACTTATTTTTGAAATTTCTTCGAACTAGTTAAGCTTTATACTAACTTTTCCTTATCGAAATTAATTAGATAGCTGCTGTATGCTTAATAAGTGTATGGGCTTATAGTTAGTGGCAAAAGAATGCTCGAGTGATTACTTCTGGCTTGCTTGATAAGCCTTTATGCAGGAGATTAATACATGTTTTCTTCTTCTCTCTATAAAGGATATATTCTTTTTTTGTCAAAAATTTTCCTTGTAATATAATCAGAAACTGTGAACTTGAACACAGATTAGTAGAAGAGAAACTATTCTGGATTGCTTCTAAAAGATATAGTTTGCAGACACAACATAAAGACAGATGCCAAGGCAAGAAGCAAAGCCCCTTGACCCACTGCTATCTATGTGAGGGGAAGAGTTGAAGGATAGGGGCAGCTAATTGAATATTGTTTCTGTTTAAAATATTTTTTTTATTCAATTTGTTACCGATATGTTCTATTCCTTTTTTTCTTTTTTGTTCAATGCTCTAATCAATTGAATCAGTTGATTTGAATTGTTTTTCATATTGATCATGTGTTATTTCCCCATTCTCTCCCAGGTTGGGATATCCCCTCCTTCCCGCCAAAAGATTGAATGAATCATAAAAATTTTGTAGTGATAAATTTAATTAGATCTTTTTTCAGGGGGTAACCAGTTCTGGATTAATATTATCAATTAGATGAATCTATGGTTGGCATGGTTGGACCATACATATTGATAGATAGAAACTAGAACTGGTATTTATTTGATGAATAAGCAAATCAACCAAAAGAATTATAACAATATCTAACAGAAAAACACTAGGAAGCACGGTGAAGATTTTCTGTTGCCATCGCTTATGAGTCATTCAGCCTTCTATTAGGATCTAATGCCTCTACTTTTAAAAGCAAGAAAAGTGTATTGTGTCTGGGCTGGGCTTATACTTGCACTTGCAGGAAAGATAATGCAATACACCACTGAATTGACATGCTTTTTGTTACATTTTTGTTCTTTGGAACCGAAAAAAGATTCCATTTTTGTTCCCTGAAGCAATAGTTAAGTGATAGAATGTATATGTTCAGTTTTCAAAAATTTGTATATCATAAAATGCGTATTGATGTGAGTATGTCTCTGTATATTTATTTGTGCACTTCAAGTGGTTTTTTGGCTAATTAGTTATAATATAGTCTGTTATCAGAAGGAACAAATTTCCTGATGCTCTTTTATCTTGGAACATTTTTCTTCAGCCGAAATAAGAGAACGTGATTGGTGCAATGTGGTTACTTGTCACATGGATACTGCCCAGGCCTATGTCTGGAGACTTCAAAATTTTGTTCTTGGTGAGCACATATTGAATCCATGCCCAGCAGATCCAACTCCTGTGAAGGTTAGTATCTCATTTCATTTCAACTTCCTATTCACACAGTCTAAAGATAGTGTCTGTTTAACACCCGCAGTTTTCAAAGTAAATGTGTAAAAAAACCTCTTTCTGCCTATTTTATTATTACCTGATTCTGAAGATTTTGTTCCATTAAGTTTCTTATACCATGGCAAAGTATTTAGATATGTAGTATATACTCAATCTCAGATTTTTTTTTTTTTAAATCAAAAGAAGTATATACTCTATACTCAGATGTTGCACAATGGAATAAATGCAGTTGTAATTAAAATAAAAGAATGTGTCATTTTTCTCCTACAGCATTATAACCCTATTGTTCATTGATTCTTTGTTGACTACTACTCTCATGTATAGTTATCCAAATCTTACGATCCACTATTCAATTCATTGGATTCAATTAGAGTCAGGCACCTAGCGATTTGATTCGTCTATATGAATCTATTGTGTCATGGAATCTTGACTAGAATCATATGAATCTTACTATGCACGATTCGAATCCTATGATTCATGTGATTTAGTTGATTCTGGCTATTGGGTTTCTAGTCAAGTTGTAACATGATTGAGTCATATTTTACACAACCCAACTTTAGAAACCTTGTTTCCCCATATTTTTTTTTTGTGTTATAATAATAGTTTTCATATGATTAGGAAGCATTATTTGCCTATTTTTTAATGCACTTGCATGCTTTATTACTCCAATAGTATTTAAATATCTATTTCAAAGTCATTTTTCTTACTTCTTAATTGTTTAGTTATTATTGTATATATAATATTAAATTTAAGTCATTTTAAGTCTTGATCATGAATCTTATGATTCATGATTCTAAAAATTGAATTTTCAATTCGCAATTCAATTCACGATTTCTCAACCTTGCTTTCATGTTTTAACAGGCTTGTGCCATCAGTGCATGTGGCAATTTTGCCTTTTTAGGGACAGCAGGTGGTTGGATCGAAAAATTTAACCTTCAATCTGGAATTAGCCGAGGTGCTTACATTGACATGACAGAACAGCAAAATAGTGCTCATCATGGGGAAGTAGTTGGAGTTGCTTGTGACTCTACAAATGCCTTCATGATAAGTGCAGGAATTCATGGAGATATAAAGGTTGATACTTATTTAAGGATGCACTCCTCAATTTCCACTTGTAATCATTTATAAATAGTAATTTAGTTGGAACCAGCTCCTCTCTATTCGAAAGCCTTATCTATAATGGGTTTGGAAGTAGGTTTGGGATTTCAAAGGACGCGAACTTAAATACAGATGGGAGATTGGTTGTTCTGTGGTCAAGATTGTTTACCATCGGCATAATGGTAACTCGTGTTTACTTTTTGTATTATTCCCTGTAATTTTTTACTGAACCTTTGTTTCCTCCTGCTTTATCCTCTTGGGGTCATGACTTAATGAGTCTCATGATTTTTCAGGTCTTTTGGCTACAGTGACAGATGATTTAACAATCCGATTGTTTGATGTCATGGCTCTTAGACTTGTTCGCAAGTTTGAAGGTCACACAGATCGTATAACCGATTTCTGCTTCAGTGATGATGGGAAATGGCTTTTGTCATCTAGTATGGATGGAAGTCTTAGAATATGGGATGTTATCTTAGCAAGACAGATAGATGCGATACAAGTAGATGTGTCTATTACAGCATTGTCTCTGTCCCCAAACATGGATATCTTAGCAACTACCCATGTTGATCAAAATGGAGTATACCTGTGGTGAGGTTCCATATTTATTCTCATGTTTCACAGAAAATAGTTCTGTGGAAAATATCTTCCATACTTCTAAATTTTGGTTTGTCTACTGGTTTGAGACAATCATTTTCTGGTAGTTGGTGGCAGTCAAAGGAAAACAATCTCGTCAACAAATTAAAATTATTTAAGATGACAAATAAAGATACTCCCACACCACCACACACCAAGTCTCACTCCACTTTCCAATGAATTGTAGTTTTCATAAGGCCTGCTGGTAACTTTCTTAAGGTTCGATGGTAACCTGATGGTAACTTTTGTTAATAAATGGCATGTAACTTGTGGTAGTAACGCTTCAAAACATGACAAGTAACTTCCTTAAAGGTAGGTAGTATTAGAGGTAAGTGGTATGTGTGGTAGTGTGTGTAGTGGTGTGTGAGTATCACCACTCTTTAAGATGACAAGAATGACTTTCCGTGGTCATTTTCTAAGACAACAGTCCCCATTGAAAACATTTTGCACTACCATGATGTCCTATGAGACAGCCTACTTTTGCTAAATTTCCAGAAGTTATAAATGCTGAGTGAAGGAGGAAGTTAATTTTGTCAGTGAAACCACAACTATGTTTTGGAAACACAATACAGCATAAATGACATTGAATAAAACTAATGGTACTATTAATCTTGATATTGGAATGAATAATATAATAGATTACCATCTCTGATAGTGAGAAATTTTATCAGGGTAAATCAGGCAATGTTCTCTAGTACTTCAAATGTCGATTCCTATGCAAGTGGAAAAGCGGTTGTGACTGTCCAGCTGCCATCTGTCTCTTCTGCAGAAGATTATCAAGTTGACCATCCTGATAAGCTAGGGAGCGTTTCTCAACCCAACGATGCTCCAGGTTATTTAACGCAAGATAAGCAAATCCCCAATCTGGTTACACTCTCATTGCTGCCTAAGAGTCAGTGGCAAAGCTTAGTCAATTTAGACATCATAAAGGTCGTTTTACTTACTTCTCTAAGCATTTCTTTTTGTGCTACAAACTATTTTGTATGTTTGTCTTTTTCGTCATTTTTTATTTTCTGTTTCCTAGTACGCTCTTAATTGAATTTAGATATTTCCTGCTTGTTGGACCATTTGCTTAAACTTTTAGGCCCGAAATAAACCAATTGAGCCTCTGAAGAAACCTGAAAAGGCTCCATTCTTCTTGCCTTCGGTTCCATCTTTTTCTGGGAAAATATTGTTTGGGCCTAGTAAATTATCAGAGAAGGATGAAATGGGTGATGACAATGAAATGAACGGGAGGTCAGACATGCAGTCATCCTGTTTTGTGCATCTTCTTCAATCCTCAGCAAAGACAGACAATTGTAAGTACCCCAATTACTTTATCCTTATCTGCATGCCACGTGTTACGATTCATGTCAGATTGTCAATCCAAAAGCTTGTTTTTTCATTCTCCCAGTATGTAGGGAGAATATATCTAATGTGTATGTGTGTGTGTGTGTGTGTTACAGATGTGGCATTCACTGATTACATAAAAGGATTGTCTCCATCAACTCTGGATGTGGAACTTAGAATGCTTCAAATCATAGACAACATTGATCAGCAAGAACTAGAGAAGAGGCCTGAGCTGGTCTCAATCGAGCTGCTTCTAGATTATTTTATCCATGAGCTTTCCTACAGAGATAATTTTGAGTTTCTACAAGCTGTTATCAGATTATTTTTGAAGGTAAGGAATTACTCCTGTCTGTGTTACCAATGTTTGAAGTTCTGTTTAACGAAATGGAAGATGCTTTTCTGCCTGTGGTTTACAATAATTTATCTTCTTTACTTTAATTAGATACATGGTGAGACAATTCGGCAGCAGTCTCGCTTGCAAGATAAGGCAAGGAAGCTTCTTGATATTCAGTGTCTGGTGTGGCAGAGAGTAGATAAATTGTTTCAGAGTGCCAGATGCGTTGTTGCTTTTCTCGGTAATTCTCAGTTTTAGGCTAAATGAAACCTGAAATTTTCTCCCAATAGAATGATAGTCTGGGCCTAAATTGAAAACAGAAATTTAAATATTTGATGATCAAGTATTTGTGCTGTATTCAGTTTTGTAGTTGATTGATTACATTGAGGAATATTTGAGATAACTGTTATATCAGTCAAATTGTACAGTGCATATGTTGCTTCAATGGTGTTCAGACATAATTATTCCTTGAATCAGGATTATTAATAAGTTGAGATGAAATCTCCAAATTGCTCTTTTGAGTATAGCAAAATGTTTAGAAAAATTAGAGAAAACTTTTACTTTTGTTGCCATAAAAAAGCATGAGTTTTCTACGTTTTACTCTAGGAGGTATCATTTAAGGTTTATAGGATTTGGGATTTGTAATTTGTAAGGATTCTACTAGCTCTACAATCGCATAGAAGTGTTTGTTTGTGATTGCAGATATGAAGTGGATTTATAGATAAAAAAATTGGATAAATTTGTATGTATCTCAATTGTGAGATTCAAAAGTTACAAGAAATAATTGTTGAATCTTAAATTTTTCAAGAATATACCAATTAGGGATGGATTTGGGTTGGTTTGGAGTAGATTATGTGAATTTTTTTAATCAAATTAATTGTTTTGGTTTATTATTCATTAATCGATTTAAATTTTAAAATTGATTATAAATTTTCAAGTATGTTTAAAGTGTTTTCATAGCTATTATTGGTTTAGAATTATTGAAAGGGTTTTTTTTTTAAAAAAATTATGATTAATATTACTAAATGTAGTACTTGTAATTACATAATTTTAATAATTTCGAAATGCAATATAAATTATCTTGTAAGTTCTGTGACTCATACCTAGTTTCACATTAATGAAACATGAATTCACAAAAGGGATTATCAGTGGTGCAGATGTTCTCATGCAACTTATCTAGCAAAATGTAATTAATTATTAAATAATTATAAAGAAATCTGCACCATTAATTAAGTGGTGCAGATTTATATCAGTTAAAAATTGGTACATAGTAGATAATTCTTTTACAAAATTATGCACATTATTTATTCAATTGTACAGTAATTAATAAAAATATATTAAACAATGATAATTATTATATAATTTTATAGTGACAGGCAATTAATAATACACTATACATACAATGCCTCATTACACATTCAACGAAAAAACATAATAGTAATAAAAATTTTATTTGATTGTGAGATAAAAATTTGGGTGAATTCGATTATAAGTGGATAAATTTTTTTAAAAAAATTCTTAATTGTAAATTAATTTTTTCAAAAAGGAAAAATTTACATGTTTTAAATTGTATTTAAATTTTAATTAATTTTAA
>JANHAO010009776.1:0-18133 GCA_026873985.1 Saraca asoca
AAATCTGATTCTAGAGGAGTGATCTTGGGCTCTATTTAAATTGAATTCATGTCCACTTCCAATTTCTGGGTGTGATTCATATCACCCAATAGGTCGTAGAAGGTGCAAGCATGCAATAGTCACTGTTGATTATTTCCCTAAGTGGGCAGAGGCAAAGGAATTGGCACAAATCTCTTCTAGAAGATTGAAAAGCTTGTATGGACTAATATTGTTTGCAGGTTTGGAGTCCCTTAGTAGATCGCGATTGACAATGAGACCCAATTTAATAGTGAGTAGTTCATCAAATTTTGCAGTGATCTGAAATTTATGAAGAGCTTCTTCGATGTAGACCATCCTCAAGCTAATAGACAAATTAGGGGGTCAACAAGATTATCAAATAGATTTTGAAGATGAGGTTAGAGGCCAAAAAGGGAGCATGGGTAGAGAAACTATAGAAGGTACTTTGGGCTTACAGAACCATAGCTCACAGCACCATACGAGAAACTCCTTTCTCAATGGTGTATGGATCCGAGGCCATGATCCTAGCAGAATTTAAAGTGACTTCACAATGACAAGTGACATTCAGTCCAACAGATAATAATCAGTTGCTCACTACAAACCTAGAGCTCGCAGAAGAGATGAGAAATAGCTTACCTCAGGGTTGCAACCTATCAACAATGGGTCACAAGATACTATAACAGAAGGTCCAAGTTCAAAACTACAAAATTGGTGATTTTGTACTTTGCCTTCTTCTTCCTAGAGCTCAACAAAGCTAGTGATGAGACACTAGGTTCAAACTAGGAGGGCCTCTACATAATGAAGGAAAACTTGGGAAATGAAGCTTATCATGTGATGAATATGAATGAGGTTGAAGTTCCTCAAGCTTGGAACACTGAGCATCTCTACTCGTATTATCAATAGGGATTCTAATCTTGTAATATTAGTCAAATATTAATAAAAGCACTCAAGTTTTTCCATGATTTTTATGTTTATGTCTATTAATTTCTTAATAAAATCTCCACAAACTCTTCTATAGAAAGCAAACAATGTTAGAAAAAAAGATTGCAAGTTAAGGTGCAACCCATTGAGCAACAAGATTGTTGTGTTGCTATGGTGTGACCCATTAAGCAACAAGGTTGATGTGGTGTGACCCACTGAGCAACAAGATTGTTATGGTGCAACTTGCCAAGTAATAAGATTGTTGTGGTGCAACCTATTGAGCAACAAGATTGCAATGGTGTGACCCACTAAACAACATGATTGTTGTTGTGCAATCTACTAAGCAACAAGATTGCTGTGGTGTGACCTACTGAGTAAAAAGATTGCTATGGTGGGACCTACTGGGTAATAAGATTACTGTGGTGCAACATGCTGAGCAACAAGATTGCTATAGTGTGACCAACTGAGCAACAAGATTGCTATAGTGTGACCTACTGAGTGACATGATTGATATCGTATGGCCCACTAAGTAACACGATCGCTATGGTGTGACCTAGTTGGGCATTTAAGCCCTGCTAGTTGAGGAGCAGCTTTCATACGACCTACTAGGCACTCTTCTTCACATAAATTTATCAACTCATGGTTTGCTGGCTAGGGTCAATTTATAATAATCGATATGTTATCCTTGGTGACCTGCTTAGTGCTCAACCTGACTGTTAAATCATGATTTGCTAGCACTTATATGTGTTGATGGTGGATTTTGGTTTTGATCCAAAATCTAGCCAATGGGGGGTTCTTTTCGAATCTCAAGCTATTAACCTATTCAAATACAAAAAATTAGCAAAACACACAAAAGAAAGGGGGAAGAGCAGCAAGACAACACAAGAGTTTTAATGTGGTTCGGCCAAATTTAGATGACATTGGACACTACATCCATGATAATGTATTATTTTGAGTGTATTTTTATAGAGTTTTGGCATACAAGCTTCTCCTCTTCTTCCTTCCTTTTTTTAGCAGAAGGCTCCTTCCTAATATTTATAGAGGAGAGGAGGTTACAATTGTAATTGACATGTAGTAAATCTATTACATCAGTATTTAACATACAAGACCTATACAGATAGAGTAAATCCTAAAATTTGGCTACTACAGATTGCCTCCTATAGGTGGGCCTCGTATGTCTACTGGGCAGAGCGTGATTTTGATTCTCTGTCTAGTGAGCTCCCAGGTCATTAGTCGTGCCTTGCTAGCTAGTTCCTTTGGTCTAGAAGTATCTGTCCTCAAATTAGTAGGCTCAACCTAGTTCTATCATGAATGAGCTCGAGCGGAGGAGTTTGCTCTGCATCATGAGCTGGAGGTGCTACGATCTGAGTACTTCTCAATCTGAGTCTTTGCCATGCTCAAACTGTTCGCTAATCCATGAAAGATGATCCAATTTTTGCCCATAACATAAGCTTCCTAACTCTCAGCTCACTTTGCAGGCCGGGGTTGAAACTTTTTGACATCCAATTGATTAAAGTCATCTCCGAGACCGACATTTCATCTATTCTAGGCTGTGCTTTCTATGGCATATGTCTGATGATTGCTAGTGAGTCAACCTCATCCCTTCCCGAGATAATAAATGATGGTGGTTAAGGGGGAAGAATCTGGACTCTCTGGTGGAGCTAAGCTTGGCTCTATTTAAGGGAAGGGGAAATCCCTTTTGCCTTTGTACTGTGCAAACAATGAAGATTCTGATTAAACCTCCATTACTTTTGGTGTTTGGGCTTTCCACTGGAGCTTGTATGGTTTATTGCATAAGGAGTTCAAAAGATTACATCCTCTTGGCATCGCCTTGAGGCAATTGTTCAGCTGGCCAAGTTCTCGGCACTTCCTAATTTGCTTCCTTCATGAATCAGAATAGGAGTTGGAGGATAGAAAAATAAGGAGTAGTAATGCTCTTTCCCTCTTCGTTGGTGGGGCTGTTGAGGAAGGGCTTGCCATCAGGGGAAGCTTCGATGGAAGAATTCTGAGGGCCCGGGTGAGCTCACTATCTTTAGTTGGCAAAGGTTTGTCCCTCTGCGATTGGCCCTTCTTCTTAGAAGAAAATTAGATATAGCTTTTCCCCTTGTATTTTGGCTTTCTAATGTAGTTTTACCTTGTTGAGGCTTTTTAATGAATGAGACCATCTTTGCGATCTCAATTGTACTGCCTTTATTTTTCCACGTCTGTAATAGTGCAAACTTTTGTAGCTTATGACGACAAGCTTAGATAGCCAATCAGCCTATCATTTTTTAGCACAATAGTCATAGGCAATGCTCCTTACATATGTCATAAGACCTATACATAATCAGAAGGTCACATGAGAGCTGCGAACAATCGATCGCATGCAAGCTACGAGTCAAGACAATGCTATTCACCTTAGGAAAATGATTAGTTCATCAATTCCTTATGCTTTAGCAAGCACGTAGCTACGCTAGCACTGAGTGTTTAAGAGTGGCTCCGCACCTCAGTGAGCACGCAACCATGTTGGCAAAGTCGGTTTATTTTGAGCGTCTCCACACCTCAGCGACCACGCAGCTACACTGGTTAAGTGAGTTTATTTTGAGCGTCTCCACACCTCAGCGAGCATGCAGCTGTACTGGTTATTGAGTTTACTTTGAGCATCTCCATGCCTCAGTGAGCCCACAGCTTAACTGGTTAAGTGAGTTTATTTTGAGCGTCTCCATGCCTCAACGAGCATGCAACTGTGCTGGTTTAGTGAGTTTATTTTGAGTGTCTCCATGCCTTAGAAAGCCTATAGCTCAACTAGTTAAGTGAGTTTATTTTAAGTATCTCCATGCCTCAGCAAGCACACAACTACGTTGGTTAAGTGATTTTATTTTTTGAGTGTCTCCATGCCTTAGTGAGCCAGCAGCTCAATTAGTTAAGTGTTCATCAATTCATCTCTAGAATGAGATTTGGGGGGCCCCAACTAGACCAATAGTCATGGTTGGCACAAAGTCACCTAAGAATTTAAAAAGGAGTTGATCGCATGCAAGCTGTGGAAGATGATAATACTTGATAGCAGAGAGTAGAATAGAGAGATCAAGCCGTTCGACGAACAACAAAGTAGAAGAAAGTACTTACATTCATTCTTTTTAAGGTACATTATCAATGTATGACTTCAACTGAGCCCCTCGGCCCTTGGCCGGCATTTAACTAAAAGAATTGGGGCTACAGCTTATAGGTCATGCCATGTACTCTCTTAGATGACCCCTTCTAATCAGGTCTTCAATTGCATCCTTGAGAGCCTGATAATTCGAAGTGTCATGGCTAGCTTCATTATGATAGGCACAGAACTCTTCATGGTTTCTTTGCCTATATGGGATCTTGGAAGGCGTGGGTATCCCAAAGTATTCTTTGTCCCTTTCCATTGCATAAATCCCATCTTAGGAGTCTTACAGGACACTATACTACTTATGCCAGTCTGAATGCTGAGGTTACTCACCTCTGGCCCTTTGGACTTCTTCGCAGTCCGTCTAGCAAAGTGGTCATCCTAGTCCATATCGCCCCTCTTCTTGTTGTGGGAGGAGCCAACCTTTCCATTCTTCTTATCAGACCCTTTCGAATCAAAGGTCTTTTCCCATTTAACCTACTTAGCAACTCACACATAGAACTCAGTGAGATCCTTAACTGGGGATTTGTACAAACTCTTGTACAACTTTCCATCTTTGCAGAGTCCCGTAGAGATTGTTGCCAACATGGTTTCTTCATATGGACTCTCCACTAAATTAGATTCAAGTATGAATCTAGCAATGTAGCCCTTTAACGATTCATGCTTGCACTGAAAGATCACAGCGAGATGACAAGGAGGCACAAGTTACCTTTTCAGTGCTTGATACTGGCCAATGAATTTTTGTTGGCAGTCTTCCTAACTGCAAATTGAGTGAGAAGGGAGGCTTCTAAACCAAGCTCTAGGTACACCCCACAATGTAGCTGGAAACACTCGGCACTTGATCAAAGGATCGATTATTTGCAAGTCCATCTGAACATTGAACATGTCTAGATGATCATATGGATTAGAGTCCCCAATGTATAGTGGAATTGCGGAGACCTTGAGCTTGAGAGGGAGAGCTTGGGTCTTGATCTCCTCTGAGAATGGTGACCAATCTTCATAGCGAGCTTGATCACTAGGAGTTCAAAGAAGCTCCTCTAGTTAGGTTATTTTCTAGAATCACTACCTGATTGATGGGTCTCGTGCCCCAGATTGTTGACTAGGGGATTGTTAAGGCGTTTGATCCTCATGGTCATGAGGGTTACGACTTGGAGCTTGCCCTTACAAACAATGAGTTGGAGAATTCCCTAGGTTGGAATCGCCCAAACGTCTAACTAATTTTTGTTACTAGAGGACATTCATGGGCGTTGCAGCTTTGGCCTATCTCTGTGCACCTTACACTAACATTGTGACTGCTTTGGTCAGTTCTCCCATCATGTTTCCAATCTTTCCTGACATTGGAACCAAATCTACATTCCATCGATGCCATTGGTAGCAGCTGTTGGTCAAACAGAACTGGTTGGAGGGAAGCTAGCGGCTACACCAAAGATAGGAGGGGTGGAGGAGTCTGTTGTTGAGACTTGCCATGCTGGAGGGTTAGGCTATGCATTTGAAGCTCTGGTAGCTCTTCCCTTGGCCATTGCGGTAAGGAACAATCTAGAATAGGTGAGATCCCCATAGACGGTGCCAAAATGTTGATGGTGGACTTTGGTTCTAATCCAAACTCCGGCCAACAGGGGGTTCTTTTGGGATCTCAAGCTGTTAACCGATTTAAATATAGAAAATCAATAAAACACACAAAAGAGGAAAGAAGAGCAGTAAGAGAACACAAGAGTTTTAACATGGTTCGGCCAAATCCAGATGACACCAGACCCTACATCCATGGTAATGTATTATTTTAAGTGTATTCTTGCAGAGTTTCAGCATACAAGTTTCTCCTCTTCTTACTTCCTTTTTTTAGTAGAAGGCTCCTTCCTCATATTTATAGAGGAGAGGAGGTTACAATTGTAATTTTACATGTAGTAAATCTATTACATCAGTATTTAATGTACAAGACTTGTATAGATAGAGTAAATCTTGAAATTTGGTCACTGTAGATTGCCTCCTGCAGGTGGGCCCTGTATGTCTACTGGGCAGAGCATGATTTTGATTTTTTGTCTAGCGAGCTCCCAGGTCGCTAGTCGTGCCTCACTAGCTAGTTCCTTTGGTCTAGAAGTGTCTGTCCTTGAATCGATGGGGTCAAGTTGGTTCTATCATGAACGAGCTCAAGCTGAGGAGGTCACTCCGCATCATGAGCTGGAGGTGCATCGATCTGAGTACTTCTTAATCTGGGTTTTTCCCATACTCAGGCTATTTGTTGGTCTATAAAAGATGATCCCATTTTGGCTCATAACAATATGTAGCTTATTGGGCGTTCAACTATGGGAATTGAGAAGAATCAGGCAAGAATATTATAAAAAGTTAACACCTCCTTCAATGAGGTAAATTTATACAAAGTTCAAGATTAAAATTTAAAATTACAAAAATCATGTCGAGCTACCTTTTTAGCACCCTATATTGGTCAAGGAACTTAGTTTGACATTCATCCCAGCTTCTCAAACTACGAGTTGGGAGACTCCTGAACCATGTCAGCAGTATTTCCCCAAGGGTTGCTAGGAAGACTTAACATTTTACTAATGGATTGGAAGTTTATAGATCCATTTGGACGTTGAAAGCATCCAAGCGATTATGAGGATCACTGTTCCCGTTGTATAGGGGGACATTTAGAAACTTGAACCTACGGGGGAGGGGTTCCATCTTGATTTGGTGAGAGAGGGGGGTTCGCCCCTCGTGGGATTCATGGTTCTCTCGGGAGGTGGAATTCTTTTCCAGTCGTTCCATTCTCTAGAGTAGTTCTTCGATCTTTTGATCCTGGGTTTGGTCGATGATTAGAAGTTTTTCAGTTCTTTCATTCCTGCTTGCGACGATAATATCG
This sequence comes from Saraca asoca, assembly GCA_026873985.1. Classification (NCBI taxonomy): domain Eukaryota; kingdom Viridiplantae; phylum Streptophyta; class Magnoliopsida; order Fabales; family Fabaceae; genus Saraca; species Saraca asoca. The sequence continues at coordinate 6,906 of JANHAO010009776.1, forward strand.
ATCTAAGGTTTCACATTGTGGGGCACGTTTGCAATCAGTCGAGTTGTGATCTGTTTCCCTGTCACTATTGGTTCCTTTCAAACTTTCACTTTGATGCGACTTTTCTTCCTGAACATCATTCTCCTCGTTTTCATCATCCTCCTAAAGTCGATGGACTTCAGATCTCAATCGCGAGTTTGAGGAGTGAAGTGAATGGGTTTACTGGCATTCGACTCTAGTTTGCTGATCATGTTGAGTTCTCAGAAGATAGCACTTGTTCTCAGAGGTAACTGCTTCTCTCTGTCCCGATGCGCCTCGCGGTGTGTGCTTGAGACAATATCCAGACCATGTCGGCAAGCTCCTTCATGGTATTCTCCAGAGCCTCCTGGCGCTTGTTGAGAGTCTCTTGGCACTGTTGCCAAGTCCACACATCACCGGCTTCGGGGCCTACCGTAGGGCTAGTTGTGTCTTGCTGTTGCATCTGGCTTTCTGGTTGACTGGTGGGAGTCTCAGTATTCCTGATGGTTTTCCTTCTTGCCATCATGTCTGACACGACTTTTCATAGATTAAAGATGAGAAATTGCAGTGGGAATATACAGTAGGGGCCCTTCTTCTAGCGCCAAAATGTTGACACCAAAATTTGGTCAACTAGTTTCCTTGGTATGACACCCCTGACTGCATGTTTGGGAAAGAGAGAAGAAGAAAACAAAGTTTTGTAAAGAAAATAAGAAAAGGACAATAACACCGGGGATTTATCGTGGTTCAGCCAAAGCCAGCTATTGCCCCCTACGTCCACGTTACTCTTTTGTTATTTGCTATCCAAAGGTCTTGTTAGACTAGATTACAACAATTATCTTATTTTCTCACAGCTAGCAGGGCGTTCTCCTAATGAGAATTTTTGATGCATGAAGTTCTCTTTCTCTTTACTAGCAGAGTTTTTTGTATTTCTCACTCACCCTTTACAATGATCTCTTCCCTTCTATTTATAGTGAGGGAGAGGGTTACAAGTGTAATTTTCTTGATCGACAAAATGATCACCTTCGTCGCTTATAGCATTAAATGTTTGCCGTCGGACAATTAATGCTGGGCAAATCATTGTCAGATTTTCGGGGAGCTGATGTGTATTGCCTGAGACTTGATCTATCAATCTTTTTGGCACGTTTTAGATTGCTGACTAGACTTTATACGATCGTCTGTTAGCGGTGGGCTGAAGAGGAGATTGTGGGTCGAGGTTCCAGGATCGTCACTTTCATCCACGTTTGGTCGCTTATCGGTCTTGGCCGTCGCGGTCACAACTCTTCGCGTCTTAGGTCTCTTTCTAGCAGAGTTGGATTCTACCTGGGTCCTATCTTTGTTTGATCATATTCACCCTCCGGACACTGCCCTGCTCGGACCTCGTATCCTAATAATGCCCATAACATATACTATTGCAAAGAAAGTTATAGAGCACCTATAAGGTGCAAAGAATCTTTATACTGGCCTATTACAAATCTGATGATCTGATTATTGTGGGCTACTTGGACTCTAATTTTTTGAATTATCTAGATGACTAAAAGTTGATATCTGGATGCATCTTTATGATGATATGAGGAGCTATATTGTGGAAAATATCAAGCAATTAATTACTTTGACCTCTACTATGAAGACAAAATATGTCATATGTTGTGAAGCCAATTGTGAGGCTATTTAGTTAAGGAATATGATATCAAGATTCAAAGTCATAAAGAGCATATCTAGGACCTTAACCATATGATTTGATATTGTTGCCATAGTGAACTTCTATGATAATAATGAAAGTACTACTTGTACGAACAATTTTGATATTAAATACCAATTTGGTAGAGAGAAGATATGCAAGCAATATATGTATTGCCATGGATCATATGCTTACTAATCCACTAACCAAAGGCTTAGGTGTTAAATTGTTCATGAACAAGTGATGAGAATGAGTTTAGCTAAGCCTTTCAATGTTCAAGGTTAGTAGGAGCTTCTTGTTTCTAATTGAAACATTATTATCTTGAGATTATTGAAATATTAATGTTATGGGCAAAAATCAATTTCGTTGGGGCAGGCCGAAGGCTCAGCGAAAGTTGTGTCCAAAGGACGTCCAACTCACTAAGGATAAGAGTGCGAGGTCCCAGTTTGCATGCATGGCAAACCTTCCTAGCATGAGCTCACCTCATTGCAAACGGGCTCATCCTTGCTAAAGCAATAGCCACAAACTTGCAAAGAGGAGGTATAGCCTTGGCCAAAAGTTTCGTGAGATGGAACTTTAGACAGGCTCACTTCAGGCCTAAATTCCAACTGGTAAGAGGGACCCCCCATAGAAAGTAGCTTGTAGCAGCTAGATTGCAGAAGGTTTTACTGTCTTGTACATTTATTATTTGATGTAATAGAATTGTAACTTGTAATCATTGCATGTAACCCTTCTTCCTCTATAAATAGAAAATAGGAGAACATTGTAGAGGAGGAGGAAAAGAGGTTGAAATAGCTTAGCTAAAGCTCTGTAAACTTTTCTTCAAAACTAATAAAAATTCTGCCATGGACATAGGGACGATGCCGCCCAGTTTTAGCCAAACCACGTTAAAAAAATTGCTCTCCACCCTTCTTCTTCCTCTCCACTGTCTTCTTCTCTCATTCTATCCACCAGAAAGCAGTTTGGGATTCAAGAATCGATCACAATTGGCTAGAGTTTGGTAAAACCAGACTCCACCGTCAACATTTTTGGCACTAGATGGAGGACCCATTTATTTTCTGAATCATCTTTCTATCTAACAACAATGACAAGAGGAAGGGTCACCAGGAGTTTTAGCACTCCAGCCATTCAACCAGTAGCCCCTTAGCCACCATTTGAGGACATGGTAAGAGAGTTGGCTAAAATTGTTAAAATGCTAGCATAAGTGCAAGCCCAAGATGCACAAAGGTAAGAAGAAATTGTAGCGTAGCTCCAACAACTGCATGAAGAAGCTCGAAAAGAGACCCACATTAACCATTGTGACCAGCGGTCTGGGGGCTTGCAACAAGCTAAGAGCTCTGGCCCCAAGTCAAAAGCTCAAGATCTAATAATAAGCCAAGTCCTTTAGAGACTGAAGTAGCTAGAAGAATGTCCTCAATCTCAGAGCAATCAACCTCACTATAAGGAAAGCTCACCATTCTTTGTGGAGATCAAGATGTGACCTCTTCCAAAGAAACTTAAAACGCCCACGATCTCGCTATACAATGGAAACAGCAATCCTTGCAACCATCTGGACGCATTTAATGTCCAAATGGATCTGCAAATAGCTAACCCTCTGGTCAAATGTCACGTCTTCCCAGCCATATTGGGAGGAATACCTTAGGCATGGTTCAGAAGCCTCCTAGCCCGTAATGTCAATAGTTAGGAAGAATGTTAGAAGAAATTCATCGACCAGTATCGGGCGTTGAAGAGGCAGCTCGTGCCTCCCTATCATCTCACAATGGTCTTCTAACAAAGAAATGAGCCACTAAAGGACTACATAGCTAGGTTCAGGCATAAAGCCAACTCCATAGAGAATCCCATGGAAGAGAGCATCCTAACAACAATCTTGGTAAGGCTCCGCAAGGATGGGAAACTATACAAAAGCCTTGACAAGCCTCCAACTCGAGATCTAACTAAATTCTATGAGCGAGCTACCAAACAAATAACATGGGAAAAGACCTTTGGTACAGAGGAGCCTAGGCATAAGGATGAAATGATTACCACTCTTCAAGGCAAAAAGAAGAATGAAGAGAATCAGAATAGTGGTCCTAGCAACTAGTCCACAAAGAGGGTGAAGAATAAGCGATCCTAAAATCTAGGCCGATATGAAAGCTATAGCATTCTATCTCATATGCAAGATAGGATTTTTGTAGCAGAATGAGATAGGAAAAATTTTAGGAAATCTAAGCCCCTCTTGACTCCTGGCAAATTTAGGAGTAATAAAAATAAATTTTATGTCTATCACAATGAGATTGGGCACAATACTTCATAATGCTGCGCACTAAAAGATGCCATAGAAGACCTCATCAGAAGAGGCCAGTTACAAGATTATGTGGTGAGGTTGTCAAAACATCACGCTTAGCAAACTCAGCAAATCACTGATTAAGAGCCGGAGCCCTCCATTAGAACCATATTCTGATCCTATAATGTTTTCCTAAGATCAATGACAATTTTTAAATCTTTGTATGGATTATCCAGTGGAATGTTGCATGAAGAAAGAGTTACTCCATATTGATCCAATATTATTCACAACTAATTGGCTAAAACATGGAAATATTATCAAACTAGTGATGAGCTATCATCTCATTATCATACAGATACATCCGGGGTTGAGACGACACAAAGCCTACCCTGTCGATACATCCATAGCAAGCCACGTCCTACAAGCAAGAGTGAAAGAGTATAATTCCAAGCCTGAGCAACAAGATTGCTATCTCACCAAACAAGAAGATTGCTGTGAGGTTGAGCAACAAGATAGCTATCTTGCTGAGCAACAAGATTGCTGCGGGACTGGGGAATGAAATTGCTACTTCACTAAGAAATGAGATTGTCACAAGACTGAGCAATAGGATTGCTAGTAGCGACAAATTCTACGACAACCACTAAGCAACAAGATTGCTGTCTTGCTGAGCATTAGGATTACTATGAGGCTGAGCACCGAGATTGTTGTCTCACTGAGCAACAAGATTGCTACCTCACTAAGCAATGAGATTATTGCAAGATTGAGCAACAAGATTGTTGTGGTATGGATTATCGAATGTAGTTAAAATGCAATCCCATCCAGCAAAGAGATATCATCTCACTGAGGTGTGGAGGCACTATAAAGCACTCAAAATGTTCACATAAGTGCAAAGATGCTACAAACTCATCGCAACTCTCATGCAAACAAATACTCTTAGCTCACTAACAAGATCCTTCCAGGCATAGCCCATATGCAACCAATCTGAATTTTACTTATCAATGATCAAGGCAACCATATGCTAAAGTTCATTACATAAAAGTTATGGTTGATTGGCCATCTAAGCATTTCATTAATTTACTATTATATACATCATCATCAGAGGTGGATGAAAGCATCCGATGCAACATTCAAGAACTATACAAAAAAGTTTGTTCACTAAGGGCCTCACTTAACAAGGTAAATTTACATCAGAGGAGGGAAATACAAAAATAAAAGCCAAATGAGCCTAAAGTTGTTGTTGAAAGTAGAATGCCAGCTATCGGGAGATGAACTCCCACCAGCAGGAAGACCAGTAAGCTCGACTACTCCTGCTTATCCCTCTTCAGCCAGCAGTTCCTCCTACACCAGACCTAGAGCAATTTAAAAAGGTGCTAGGATTCTAGCTAGCAAGGCTAGAAATCATGGCAAAGTCATGAAGAAATAATCCAAGATCTACACAAGATTTTCCCTGTGGCTAGCATAAAGAGCAATCCATGGGATCCATGTGCAGTAGGTTATCCATGCCTCGAAGCCCCATGCAATAGGCCATGCATGCCTTAGTACTTCACCAAAAGCCAAACAAGCAAAGATATTCAAGGGCTTAGCTGATACATCCATCAGACCATGAAGAAGCAAGAAGAGCTTCTCAGGCTTTATAAACTAGTTTGGGTTCAATGAATGGCCCAACGAACAAATGACCATTCTCAATCAAATGGTCCAAAGAAAGAATAGATTGCCATACCAAAGGCTAAAAAGCAAGGTCAGAAAAAGAAGCATGGCCAAAGCTAGACAGAATGAAAGATTGAAAGCCTGAAGTGACAACATGACTAAGCAAAGACTTTAACTGAATAGCAAAAGTTACAACTCCCAGTCCACAAAATGAATTGAGAGTTGGGGGGCTTATGTTATGGGCAAAAATTGGTCTCGCCAGGGTAGGTTAAAGGCTCAGCGAAAGTTAAGTCCAAAGGACATCCAGCTCACTAAGGATAAGAGCATGAGGTCCCAGTTCGCATGCTTGGCAAATCATCCCAGTACAAGATCACCTCATCGTAGATGGGTTTGTCCTCACTAAAGTAATAGCCATGAACTTGTGAAGAGGAGGTATAGCCTCAACCAGAAGTTCCACAAGATGGAACTCTAGATAGGCTTGTGTCAGGCCTGAATTCCAGTTGACAAGAGGGACCCACCCTGTAAAAAGTAGCTTGTAGCATCTGAATTGTACAAGGTTTTATTGTCTTTTACATTTATTATTTGATGTAACAGAATTGCAACCAGTAATCACTGCATGTAACCCTTCTTCCTCTATAAATAGAAAATAGGAGATCATTGTAGAAGGGGAGGAAGAGAGGTCGAAATAACTTAGCTAAAGCTCTATAAACTTTTCTTTGAAACTAATATAAATTCCACCGTGGACGTAGGGATTGGTGTCGCCCAGTTTTAGTTGAACCATGTTAAAAATATTGCTCTCCACCCTTCTTCTTCCTCTCACTATCTTCTTCTCTCATTCCATCAACCAGAAAATAGTTTGGGGTTCAAGAATCGATCATAGTTGGCTGGAGTTTGGTAGAACCAAATTCCACCATCAACAGTTAATGATATTGCTATATGTTTCATATATATGCGTATATGACATTGTTGATTGTACATATTTGTTTAATGGCATATTGATGGAGACATTTAAGCCCAAACTCATTATTATGTTGAGATTTATTCTCCTTTTAGTATCTTGGGTCGATGCATGGACCATTCTATAAAGATATTGATGTACATGATTTATACATTATTTATACCCTTTTTTACTTATTCTTTTTCCATGTTTGTAAGTTTAATTGGATACTTGAAATTGGCTTTATGGTTTGCTCAGTTTTTATACTTAATTTAATTTGTTTGGTAAATTTATAGTGTTTCTGGTTTTTAGGCATATCTTGAGTTTTGGATCTCATTTTTGAGTGATTCTTATGTCATTGGAATGTTGACCTATGATCCAGAACCAATTTAGGTATTTTGTTAATAAGTGGAGCTTGCACCAATTAGGATAGTTAAGATCCATCCCAAGAACTTTTACAAAGGGTTGAGGTTAGACTACACCATTTTCAGTTAGTTACATGGCTGTGAACTTAAGTACTAAATTCTATTATAGGTTGGATGCTCTAAAAATCTGCCTTAGTTTTTGGCATATAACTTTAGCTTGGAATCAAGTTTTTATGTCGGGTTAACACCATGGCACTCATGAGAGACAAGGCTACACTTCATATGAAGGGAGCCATGTCTAATGAAGCCCCCTTGCAACCTTAATCATTAGCCTAATTATGAGGTAGTTTATTGATCTTATAAATACTAAGCTAAGCTATAATTATAATAACTTTTATATTCTTTTCTATATTGTCTCCAATTTTAGGAGGAGAGGAGCCCTGCTAGGTGGCTACTCTATTCTTAATTAGGTTTTCTCTATTCCTTTTATTTCTTTTTTTATTTCTATAGTAATGTGTAACTAAATTCTTACCTTAATCAAAGGGAATTTTAGTGCCATTTCTTTAGTTAATTGTGAAACTTGCTCTTAATTCCAATTTATTCCTACTTTGATTCTCTATTTCTACTGTTGATAATTGTTATGGATGATTACTTAAGGTGGCCAATTAGCCAATTATGCATTGTCATTTATTACTAGCTAAATTTCTATAGACAATTTCATTATTTACGACTATTTGGTTGTAGGGTAGCAATAGGTTTTTAATTTATTGCTAGGGTAAATCAATTCTCCTAGAGAATTGAGGGCAATTAGTTAATTTGCTACTTGGGTGAGTGAAGCAATTAGAATCAATACTTTTAGAACTTAATACTATTGATAAATTAGTTAAGGTGTTGGGCTTTGACTAATTTAGTAATAAAAGTCAAATGGGTGCTCGGCTTGGTCAGCAAAATTAGGAAAAAATTAACAAGGATTAATGTGGTGTTAGACTTAGTTAGTTTATCGGATAAGTGGTCAAAGTGAGAATGAAACAATGGTGTTAAGAATCAATAACTGAATTGGATGCAAGATTCCTTTGGATTGAGCTTTCTCCATTTGATTTCCCTTTTTCTTATTTCTATTTAGCTTGCATTTCAATTATTTCATTTAATTCCTAGTCTAATTAAATATCCACCCCCATTTCACATTGCAAGCAAATAGAAATTAATCTCCAATCTTTGTGGAATCAACCTAGACTCATCCTAATTACTAGCTTAGGTAGTTCAACATTATTATCTTTGCTAGTCTTAACAGTTCGGATGTACATATGATCACATTTTGATGTGTATGTCTAGTTTCTCACACATTCCGCATTATGATTTGGTTGTTGGAGTATAAGTATTCAAGAAATGTATGGCATTAGCATCCCTATCATATATGATAATATGCATTATTTGGTACTTATGCATGACCTATGGTTGTAATGGTATGATGGTTGTTCTTGACATTCATTATTGTGGCCACATGTAATCCAATTTTTTGTTTGTTAAACTATTTTGTCCAAGTGGGAGATTGTTAGAATTTTCCTATGTTGACTACCATAGTTTAATTAATCATATGTTATTTGATTCAATGAATGTCACGATAACTAATTTTATTCGGCCAATTAATTAAGTGATCAAACTATTGGACCTATCATGACACCTAGACCATTAGTTGACTTTAGTGGTGTGTGCCTTGTAACTAAGATAGTGATGATTGGTTAGTTGGTCTAATAGGATTATAGCAAGGTAGGCCCCTACTTATACCCTAAAAAAGTTATAGTTGTTCTATTTAGACTTCAATTTTAGTTTCTGTCCTTTTTCTATGCTAAGATTATAAGGAATGAACCTATTACAGGAGCTTTTGCTATTATGCATTCTTAGGTTGTGTGAAGTACTATTTTATTATTATTCAATTCAATTTATTTGCATAGATGTGATGCTTTGCAACATGATGCAATAAATCAGGTTAATCGACAATTTTAATTTATACAATTTTCTAAAATTTTAGAGTATAATCCTTACACTATAAATACAAAGGTATATCCTCAAACTCTTATTTTCTTCTCTTTTTTACATTTTATTCTCTAAAATTTCCATTAACTTAAACATCAAAGGATTTATGGTGGATTTCTATATGTCATTTTCTGACTTTCCTACTATCTTGTAGATGGCTTTACTTCCTACATCAGGAAAGAGTTGATCAAAGTTCAATTAAATGTTTTGTAGGATTTTAAAATTTTAAGATTCAATGTGTGACTCTGCTTAATTTTTAAAAGAATTAATATATTTTTTCTTAAAAAAAAAAGATATTAGAAACCTTGCCTATGCATGGGTCAAGGAAGCATGTTGCTCATATGTCATTTACATCTACAGCTAATATAAAGCAACATGACTCCAACTTTGAAGTCAAGATAAATTCAATTTGAAAATTTGTAAGTTCACATGGTTATGATACCTAATATCTTGTAGCTTGGTTGTAAACTTCAACTTAGAAAGTTAAAGCATGAGGATGAAGCCATCTGGAGAGATGAAGTAGCACTAAAATTTTTCAATCACAACAAAATTGAACTCATTAACTTTAGATGATATGTTATAGTTTAATGGACTGCTTAGGTGAGAAATTCTTGCATGCTTAATTTATTAATAACATTTATCGTTATTCTCATAATAAGTTAATCATTTGACAATTTTATAGTACAACACTACTATTAAAAATCTAGCTTATTTGGTACTGGACATTGAAATTCAAAGTTTTGATAAATTGCATATGTTTATTGGGTGAGAATAAAAATATGTATTATAATTGAAATATATAAAAATTTTCCATTTTCAAAAGATAAATCATTGTATTCATTCACACAAACTAATCAGTCTAATTGGCTTCTTATATTGAAAGCTATTAAATTATGTACCTCTATAATACAATTATTTTGTATCATTATGGGTAGGAGAGAATTTGGGTAAAAAAAATACACTTTCTTATGAATGAAAAAATATCGATATACTTTTGTTTCACATCTTGGATTAAAATCTTTGAATGATAGGGAGATCAAAATAAGAGAAAATAGAAGAAAGGAAGAACTATATGATGAATATGTCAAACTTTGGTAGCTATAGATAGTGGCCAAAAGTCACCTGTAAAGAAGGCTTGAGTGGTGGAGACTGTCGAACTTTGGAAGCTACAGATGATGTTGCTTATATGCAGTATATCAAAACAATCAACTTTATGATTCTCATTCATTGGATGGTTTTAACCTCTTCTTTTATTTATTCTATTTTGGAATCTATCAATTTGAAAAAATTTCTTGATACTCCTACACTTTTTACAATTTCCTAAGAAGCTTTACTGTCCTTTTCGTGAGATCTTCAAGCGGTGACTTTCTACTAAAAAATAGTCTTTTTTAGATATGCATATAATTTCTTAGAGATTGCCTTTTCCCCTTGATTTTGATGCCTTGTCTTTTGATTTCATTTTTGGAATTTTTCAGTTCTTTTACATTGTACACTACTTGTTTGCACTAATGTTTCTTTCAATTTTCATGGAAATTCCAATTTAGTGTTGACTGACTTTTATTTGGTACTTTTATAATCTTCATCAATTTCCTTAATTGCATTCTTGTCTATTAGTCTTCCTTTTTGGGTGTACTCCAACATGGGTAGTTTGAGTTGATGCCCTTGTAAGGACCCAACAACTTAAGATTAATGATGAGTAATTCAAAATAAATAATGGATGATGAAGCCCTAATATAGGTTGATGCATTAAATTGGGTTGATGTGGAGGTAGTGGAAGTGGAAGTTTCTCCTTTATAGTTTGAACCCACAACACTTAAAGGCTTTTATGATGAAGGGAATTTATCTTGAAGATTATACATCGATGAATTTTGAAGCTACCCTTAAAGAGGATACCATATGTAGCTTTGATTCTAATTGTTATTTCATTTTTTATTGTTGTTCTATTCAAATGATAGGGGTGCATTTTCCTTTTACTTCTTTTCAACAATCCGTTCTTAGGGACATAAATGTATGCCCATCACAGTTGGCATTCAATTCCTTGGCCTTGCTGAAAGCCTTTGAAGTTGCTTGTCAAGAGATCAAGGATATCGATTTCAAACTTGTTAGCCTTGCTAGCATATATTCTTTAGTTTTAATGTTGAAAAATAATTTTTTTTGAAGTCATGTGATGTGTTAAATTCCGTGATGTGTCCCACATCGGTTGGCAAGGGCGGTCTCGGGTATTATATATATGGGTTCGCAACCCTCCCCTTACGAGCTAGCTTTTGAGGTGGAGTTAGGTGGGTTCATATCATATGGTATCAGAGC
>JANHAO010009777.1:0-18135 GCA_026873985.1 Saraca asoca
AAATTGATCATAAAATTAATTAGATTAATTTTATATGCCTTCAAATGGTTTGAAGGGCATTTTGGACTTTTGTCAATATTTCGGGAGCCTACCGGGTCACACGCATAATGGAGAATAATATGGCCAAAGTTTGGATATATTTAATATCCAGGGACCAAAATGTAATTTAGTGAAATTACTGGGGCTGAAATGTAGTTTTTGAAAATTACAGGGGCTATTTTGTAAATAAGGAAGAGTGTTTTCCTTGGCCCAAAACGATGCCATTTTGGCCAAAAGAGGTTGGCCAAAAATGACGTCATTCAGCTTCCTCTTCTTCTTTAGCTTTGGCTGAAGAATTTCGCCTAAGTGCAAGAGGGAGAAAAAGGCCGAGGAGGAGCTGCATCTTCATTCCTTAGGTTTGGCAGCATCCAGATGAGAGAGGAGGAGGAGGAGCCACCGAAAGGAGTTTTGGTGTGTGCAACTTCTTTCCCTTGACTTGGTTGAAGAGTTCGGCCAAGAGGAGAAGTGTTCTCCATGGGTTCGGTGGCATCCAAACAAGCGAAGGGGAAGGAGAGCCGGAAGAGTTTTGATAGTGCTCGACGTATTCTCTGATCCATCTAGCTCCCAAAAGCTTGTTAGCATAAGGAGAAGAGCTGTAGAGGCCATGGGAGGTGTTTTTCGGCGTGGATCATCGGTGGAGGTAGGACAAGTGGACTACTACAGTGACTGGCTATTTCGCTACATTTTGGACCAAAGGTTGATTTTCTTACACTCTTAATTTGTTATTTAAGCTCTTACCTAGCTAGATCTTGGGTTGATTGTTCAGTTGCATGGAAGAAAATTTTTTGAAAATGTTAACCATTTTGCCCCTAAGGTGGCCGGACAATCTAACATCAGCACGGCAGGTTGAGGGTGCAAAGAAGAAACTTGAAGCAGGTAGAAAGGAAGTCACTCTGAAATAAGAGGAGGTCACTTGAGTTAAAGCAGAGACCTCAGAGCTGGTTGCAAAGGCAGTAGAGAAAGCGAAATCTGAAACCTTCTCCTTTTTCTTATACACTTTGTAGGAGTGACACCTAAATATGCACTTTTCCTTTTTTGGGGAGGATACTCTTAAGGAAATAAAGGGCTTCGAGAGGAAAGCTATGAAAGCTACGAAAGCTATTTCTTCCAATAAAGGTGTAAAGTCCACATACAGAGCCCCTCTTGCTGAGGGTGCTATTTAAAGAGGGAGCAACCCACAAGTTATGGAGACCTCTGATAATTAAATGAAGGATGACCTGGTCACCCCATGTGTCGATCTTTCCTCCCATAAGAGCTTAACTTCTAAAGATCAGACTTCTTAGGATACGTTCCTATAACATTGCATTTCATTTCTGAACTTCGCATTTGATGTTGGACTTTGCATGAATTTAACTCATTAAAGGAGGTATTGAATGAATCTTTTCATTTTTTCTTGCCTTCCCAAGCGCATCATACTAGATGCTCTATAGAAAATAATATGTAGGCTGTTATGGATAGATTCCTACAAATCATAACTCAATAATTGTCAAGTAAAATGAGTGCCTGATAGGTTAACCAACCTTGGTGAGCGAAATATAATAAATAATGAAATGAAATACTGAGTAGATTATATAAACTTATATAAGTGGGCTATAACCAGTAAGTCATGACTATAAATGATATGTGTCATGCCAAATAGCCAGCAGATTGCATGAAAGCGTAATAGGTCACAAAAAAGTGTAGCCTCAATTTTCATAAATTGAATATTGATATGGATACGAGAGACACGGCCTCAATTTGCAATGAGTGTCAAGAGGCTATAGAAATGTCTCAACTAATAGCAAGTAGAATGCTCAGATTGTGCTTTAGTTAGACAAGTTTGATTGCTCAATGGGCAATTAGGTGCACCTCGACTGGCACATTGGGTAGGCCATATAAAGGTTGTGCCTTTAAGTATGACATTGCATGAGAGCTATAAGCGGTAGGTCATATGTGTGCTCTTCAACTTGTAATCCACAACAATGTATATTTGCTCAAGCTAGGCAATGCATATTTGTTAAATTATTTTGGGCGATATATATTTGCTCAAGCAAGGTACTGTATATTTGTCGGTTCTTCACGATAATGTATATTTGTCGAGCAAGATAATGTATATTTGACAATCGACTGCGACAATGTATATTTATCGAGCAAGGCAATGTATATTTGTCGTTTCTTAGTTAGTGATAAATTGATCATGCAAGTTGCACCTTGGCTAGTACATTGTGGCAATGTATATTTACCAAATGCGACAATGTATATTTACCAAGTTGATCGCATTAATGTATATTTATCGAGCAAGGCAATGTATTTTTATCGGTTGACCACGATGATGTATATTTACCGAGCAAGGCAATGTATATTTATCGGGTTGACCATGATAATGTATATTTGTTAGGTCGGCTTTGTTTGAAGGGTTGCACCTCAATAAATTGATCGTCTAAGAGTTACAGCTCAATTGGCTCGCTGTGACAATGTATATTTACCAAGTGCAACAATGTATATTTGTTAGATTAACCATGACAATGTATATTTGTTGGGCTAAATGTTCAGAAGATGCGCCTCAGCCAGTATGAATTAAGTTTGTCAACAGAGCATTTCGCTTTCAGTACCAAGCTTCGCTAAAAATTTATTCAAAGATTAGTAGACATAACAATTTAAGATATTTTTAATTTCCAGATAGCATTAAAAAATTAGAATATGGTTCTTATTTCCAGTGACTGCTGTTGGTCAGAAGCTCACTAGGGCTGTTGAGATTATTGTTCCACAAGTCACATAACATAGTCCCTTAAATGACTTCTCTTAATCAGATCCTTGATTACATCTTTAAATGTCCAACATTCTGAGGTATTGTGCCCAATTTCATCATGGTATGCACAAAATTTACTTTTGTTTCTGAATTTGTTGGGAACCTTTGTAGGGTTGGGCTTTTCAAAGTCCTCCCTATCTTTTTCTGTTGTGAATATCCTGTCCTGAGTGTTTGATAGGACGCCATAATTTTTGTAGAAACCTTGATGTTGAGGTCGCCTATTCTTGGCCTTTTTTGTAGCCTGGTTATCGGAGTCGTTATTGTGGTCTTGTTTCTCATTCCCACTAGTACTTCTTTTATTCTTGTTGTAGCCATTCTTTTCGCTCCCTTGATCAAACCTTTTTGAGCGAAAGGTCTCTTCCCACCTGATTTCCTTAGCGGCTTATTCGTAAAATTCACCTAAGTCCTTCATTGAGGAGTTGTTTATCTCCTTGTACAGCCTATCCTTGCAAAGTTTAGCTGAGATCGTTGTGAGGATACTTTTATCTAAGGATTTCTCTACATTATTGACATCGTGTCTGAACCTGGTGATGTAGTCTTTTAGCAACTCATCTCTTCATTGGAAGACTATCACGAGGTGACAGAATGATGTAAGCCGTCATTTTTGTGACTTATATTGGTTAAGGAATCTCCTCTGGCATTCTTCCTAACTGTGAATACTACAAACTAGAAGATTCCTGAGGGTGGCTAGGAAAATGTGACATTTTACTAGTAGACCGATTGTATGAAGATCCATCTAGACATTGAATGCATCCAGGTGGTCATACGGGTCACTATTCCCATTGTATTGTGGGATGTTAGGGATCTTAAATCTACAAGGAAGAGGCTCTGCTTGGATTTCCTTAGCGAATAGGGTCTTTGCCACGTAATGGTCTTGTTTGCTCTAAGCTGTAGGTCATTTTTTGAGCTGTTGCACCCTCTGAAGTAACTTTTCAATTATAGGGTCATGTGTCTCAGACTGACAACTAGTGGTTCATTAACTTCGGTCACCTTCCTGATCGTAGGAATAGCAATCTGAGGCTCTATGCTTGATCCTGCTCAAGCTTCTTTCTTAACATAAGTTCTCATGTTGTTGATTGTCTCCATCATCATTTTTGCGAGCTTGATGGATCTCTGACCTTAATTGCAAATCATACGAATGAACAGATTTAGCTCATAGATGTTCCCCTTTGAGGGGTTTCCCCTGTTGCACTTCTAGCTGCTAGAGTCCTCTTCTGGGCGCTACAATCTTAACCTGTCTTTGCATGCCTTAAGTCTGTGCATGAGCCAAAGCCCCAACTACATCAACCAACTCCCTCATAGTATTTTCAAGTGCCTCTTAATGTTGGTACCATGCTTGAACTCTGTCAGTCCATGTCAGCGATAACACCTATTGTGGGGGCAGTAAAGGTACCCACAACAGGGAAGACAGAGCCCCCTAGCAGTGACCCTTGCTACTTTACATGACCATCAAGTTAGCCAATGGCAGCACCAGTGCTCCTAGTGGTTCTTCTTCTTGACATTGCAGTTAAATAGTAAACTAAAGAGAGAAAGAATGTAGTTGAGGTCCTCTTTCTAGTGCCAAAATATTGACAGTGAAACTCAATTAATAGGAAAAGTCTAGTAAAAACCCAAACTACAAGGGAGGAATGTAGGAATGCAGGTGTGAATAGAATAGAGATTGAAAAAGAGGAAGAACAAGGGACACCAAGAGCTTTTTAACATGGTTCGGCAAAAGTCAGTGTGACCCCAACATCCACGGTGGTTTGTATTTACTTTTGTGCAATTGTTTCATTGTTTAAGCTAGGCAAACAATAATACAAACATTCTCTCTCTATTTCGATAGAGTTTCTGCATGTGTTTTTCACTATATCTATTACAATGATTTTTCTTCCTATTTATAAAGGTAGTGAAGGTTACAAGTGTAATTTAACAAGTTGTAAAACTGTCATTTTTGCTACTATGGGCAATACATGCATGGCAATTCACTGTCAATTTTTGGAGGATAATGTCCTAATTGGGAGAATGCGCCTCTGACTATTGATTAGACTTAGGCCCTCCGTACCAACGCTTGGGGTAGCTAGCTTGGTGGTCTGAGCTCGCACTGAGCGATCTACTAGCTATACAAGCTAGTCCCATCCCTAGGTTTAACCAAAAGTGCATTTTCTAGAAGATGGGTGGGGGCCTACTTTGTCTAACGAGCTGGAGCTCATCTCTAATGAGCTGGGGGCCGTTGCTTTGGCCTCACCCCACGCCCTAATCTCGTGACAGATGAACTGGTGCCTTTGTTGAGCAACCTCAGTTCTTGGACAATCTAAGCCTCTTCTAATTGGACTCA
Source organism: Saraca asoca (assembly GCA_026873985.1). Classification (NCBI taxonomy): domain Eukaryota; kingdom Viridiplantae; phylum Streptophyta; class Magnoliopsida; order Fabales; family Fabaceae; genus Saraca; species Saraca asoca. Next base: position 5,145 of record JANHAO010009777.1, read on the forward strand.
TCTCTTGTAGGACTTTTGTCAGCCTATGCTAGATAGTACCAGAATATGGCCATAACAGTTAGCTTTTAGCTTCTTAACTTGGTCAAATAACTCTTTTTTCATATTTTAGAGACGTTTGGCACACTAGCTTTTTAGGAAGAAAAAGCTCTCTTTTAAGAAGTTACTTCAAGTAGCTGATAGATTATTAGAATAGAACTTTCAATTATTTTTTCCTAATTTCTCCCTCTCTTTTTGGTTAATTGACAATTCATGTCCTAATTAATTAGAAACCCTTATTTTTAATGCTTATTTTTTTTAATATTATACTATTTTTATGCTTATTTTTTTACAAAGCCAAAGAGGATAAAAAAAACTCACATATTATTGCATATTTGGCATATGTTTATTAATTTAGCATAAATAAATAAAAATAAGTAAGTAAATAAATAAATAAATATATGATGTCATAAAATAAAATTTAATTAAATTTTAGACAATTTTATTCTTATTTTGAATGTTTTGATTGCATCAATATACTTTAACTTCAACATAAATTTGAATTAATTTACTATATATATTATCTAATAATATTTACATATTTTTTATGTCATTTTACATTTATAAGCTAGTTTAATAGCTAATTTTATCAAATACTTCTAATACAATCAACTAACTTATTAGCTTTCAGCTATAAGCTAATAGCTAATAGTTAGCAACTAGTAAAATAGCTAACAGCTAGCTTTTCCGCTACTTGCACCAAACAGATTCTAAATCCTCCATTCATCCTCTTTCCTAAATCTCTCTCCCATTTCTTTTTAATGTTAAAATTGATTTTTCAATAATTGCTTCATAGTATCTCTCTCCTAGTTGATAACATTATCCTCTCCCCCTTTCTATCTATCTCTGTGATCTTTCCACCATATGATATTTTGTTGTCTTATCATGACTACAAAAACATAAACTAAATGGATTGCAACATTAAGGAATATTAGTTAATAAACAGTATAATCCATTTTTCCTCAAAAACAACCATTTTTATAGTCATTGCTTTTTTCATTCTATAAAATTAATTTAATAATCATTGTTAGAGACTTGAGTTCCACTTACAAAGAAAAGAGAATTTAGAGGGAGAAAGAAAGTTGGAGTTCATGGTAGTTGTAGTGTTTTGTTTTTCTTATATATTATTCATGTAATACAACTCACAAGCCAAACATGAGGGGAAAGAATAAGAAGTCGTTTGGTTTGCAAAAAATTCTACCGAAAATATTACTTCTTAGAAAATAGAAAATACTTGAATTATTTAATTAGTCACTAACTCAAAAAATGGGAGAAGTTATACTTCTCAAAAACATTCTAGAATTTCCCATCAAGCATAGTAGTAGAACTTATTGGGAAGTATAACTTCCCATGAAACATGGAAAATTACTTACCTAACCCCCTAGGTAAGTTCTACTTCTTATGCTATTAATGAAACAAAAATACAAAGCTATTATCATAAATTTTAAATAATAACTAGAATGTCCATTTAAAAACTTAACCAGTGTTGCTAAAAGAGCATAACTTTTCTATAGAATATTTTAGTCATTTTAATAATATTTTCTGGGAACTTTATAGGTGAACCAAACATCATATAGAAACTTATTTCCTGGAAAGTTCTACAGCCTTAATACCAATCAAACAACTTTTAGTACTTCCTAGGAAGTTTACACAGGAATGACTTCCTAGGAAGTTTAATTTTTCATATGAACTTACTTCTTGCATGAATCAAACGACTCCTAAAAATAAGTTTGAACAATTGCAAAAACAATTTCAATATTAAAGAGAAATAAGAGAGAGAATGAATGAAAAATTTATTGCAAGATTTACTCTCACTTATATATGTGTATATATATATATTGCAACTTTATGAGGAAAATTATGATATTTATATTTAAAAAAATTACAACTTTTTATTAGATAAATGTAAGACTTGTATAAGAAATTATAAATTTTATGAAAAAAGTTACTATTTTTTCTTTAAGAATATGCAACTTTTTACCAAAACAAAATAATAAAATAATTGAAACAACTTTTTCATTACAAGTTTTATAGTATTATTTCTTTCAAAACTCCTATAATTGAGTAGACATACACATAATAAGAACTTCACAGTCTCAGTAAAGAATGCTTATATTCAATCAATCATCTTGCATCCGTTCAGATTAGCAAACATATGAGAGCTAGAGTACAGCTCTATACTCCTAACAATCAAAGAAAGAAGAAGAAGAATACACTCATCTTCACTTTCATTGAAAAATTTCGTGAGAAAACTGTCCCTAATGTGGGGTCCATCCCATAATGCAAAATCATTAATTTGTCATGTGAAAATGATAAAGAAAGATGATAAAGGAAGGTTTATTAAAGTGGTTTAGAAAGAATCGTTGGATGCAATGCATCCACGGTGGAAATTTGTAATTTGAAAGGAAGAAATTGCTACAAGGCTAGCTGCAGGCTATGCTAACAAGTAGCAGGAAGAAAATGTGAATCAAAGTTGCAAAGTAGCTTTGGTAATTATGCTTCACATTTGTTATCTATAAATAGAGGTGAATTTTTTCCCTAAAAAAACACAAAAATAAGAAAAAGCAATAAGCTTAAGAGGAAAAATAGAAAATTTCTATTTGTATTCTTTGTGAAAGTGAGTTATAGGTATCACATTGGGAAAAGTGTACTATAATTCTCTAAATTGAGAGTACTAAGAGTGATAAAATTGTGAGGATTGGGTTATAAATCTAAGAGAAAGAATATCAAATAGAGACAAAAATACTACAATATCTCTTATACTAATTTATTATATAGTAAATATTTTTCAGAGTCTAACTCATGGTTTTTTCATCTAAAATTAAATAGGGTTTTCCACATAAAAATTCTTAGTGTTTATTAATCTTCTTCTATTTTTTTTTTTACATTTTCCCACTGCACATGTGCATTTTGATCCTAACAATTGGTATCAGAGCTTAGTTGCACTATTAAAATTATTTTGTAATTTATATTGGCTGGTTATACCACCTTTGGTCTAGCAAAGCCGACCCAAATTTTTTTTTTCTTTGTTGGTTGGTTTTACCACCTGTGATTATTATAACTATTCATTTTTATTGTAATTTTTTATACATGTAGTACACATATGGGGTTACATAACAAGATAGAAAGTAGTTTTCGAACCATAAGGAAGTTGAATGAAACAAATTATTCATTATAAAGAACCATGATGGAAGATCACCTCCATTGTAAAGATTTATATGAACCAATAAAAGATGATGCAGCCAAGCTAAAGAAAATGTCTAAAAAAGATTGGAAGAAAATGAAAAAGAAAGCATTGGCTGCTATATGCTAATGTGTAGATCTTTCAATTTACAATCAAGTTTCCAAAGAAAGTGATATACACACTCTTTTGGAAAATCTTGAAAATATGTACCAGAAAAAGAATGCTCAAGGAAGCGTTTTCATCATAAGAAAACTCATGAATCTGAAACTAAAATAGGGATAGTCAATTACAGAGCACTTGAATGAGTTTGAAGGCACCACAATTATCATTAGCTAGATAGAGCATGGATAATGACATGCAAGCCATAATCCTTTTGGATCCTTTTCTGAATCATGGAATCCTTTAGTAATTAACCAACTTAGCACTTGATGGAAAAGTGATAATGAGCATGGTGAAGAATAGCCTATTCAATGAAGAAACTTGTTTGAAAGATGTAGCTAGCAATGACACATAAGCCTTTATGGCAGAAAATAGGGATAGAAATCAAAATAGAAAACAAAGTGGAAGATCCAAATCCAAAGGAAGATCCAAGTCCAAAAGCAAATTGAAGTGTTATTATTGTTAGAAGCCTAGACACATGAAAAGACACTATAGACTTCTAAAGCAAGCCAAAGGGGAAGAGAAAGATAGATGACAACACAATTGCCACAGCTTCCAGCAATAATGATGGAGTCACTTTCCTTGATGATTATGAAGAAATATTTTTTTCATTTGGCAAAATCTAAAGCCAAATGGGTAGAAGATTTTGGTGCCTTATACCATTATGTTCCTAAAAAAGAATACTTCACAACCTACAAAATTGGAAGCCTTCATTCCATTAACATGGGAAACAAAATCACTTTGCAAATTGTAGAGATTAGTAACATTTGTGTTAAAAAAAAAACTAGTTGCACAATAACATTGAAGATTTTGAGACATATTCCTAACCTACAATTGAATCTACTTTCTGCAAGCACTCTGGATAACAAAAAATATGAGCATTTTATAGGCAAAGGTACATGGAAACTCACCAAGGGATGCTTGGTGGTAGCAAGGGGAAAAATGTGTTGCTCACTATACAAAACTCATTTGAAGATCTGTGGAGATCAATTGATTGTAGTTAAAGATGATGTCTCACCAAACATATGGCATAAACAGATAGTACACATGAGTGAGAAAGGGTTACAACTTTTGGCTAAGTAGTCCCTCATTCTAATAGCCACAAATGAACCACTAAACCCTTGTGAACAATGATGTTTATTTAGAAAGCATCATTGAGTTTCGTTTTAGAAAAACTTGAAATGGAGGAAACATAAATTAGAGTTGGTACACTCTAATGTTTATGGTCCCATCGGAAAGGAATCTTTGGGCAGTAACAAATACTTTGTCACTTTCATTAATGATGCCACAAAAAAGACATAGGCATATTTGTTACAAACAAAAGATCAAGTATGCAAGCATTTCTAACAATTCCATGCCATGGTGGAAAAAGAGACCGGATTACCCTTAAGGTGTCTTCATACTAACAATGAAGGAAAGTACACATCTTGAGAGTTAAGGCATATTGCTCAAACCATGGTGCAAGATATGAGAAGACAATTCTTGGCACTTCACAACATAATGGAGTTGTAGAAAGAATGAACCAGACAATTGTGGAGAAAGTTCAATGCATGCTCAAAATAACAAATCTACCTAAATCATTCTGGGAGGAAGCTGTCAACACTGCGGTCTACATGACCAATAGATCGCCATCAGGCCCTTTGTGTTTTGAAATACATGAAAGATTTTGAATATGCAAAGATATTAGTTACTCTCACTTAAAGGTGTTTGGTTACAAAGTATTCATGCACGTACCAAAGGAACAAAGGTCAAAGTTAGATGACAAAGCCACTTCTTATATCTTAGATATGGTGACAAGGAATTTAGCTATCGATTGTAGGATCCAAAGAAGAAGAAAGTTGTTAAAAGTAGAGATGTCATGTTCTTTGAGCATGAAAGAAAAAAATGAAGTAAAAGCAAATGAAACAACTAATAAAGCTTCTGATAAAAGTGTGAATGATCAAATGCCATCAAGAAGTCTATTAAAAAGAGCCACCGATGGAAGGGAGATACAAGAATTAAAACGTGGGATAGGTGTAGAAAAGCCAACCATGGAAGAATCAGAGTCAGATGGAAGAGATGCTGAGTAGAGGGAGCAACCACAAATGGTGGAACCCCAACTGAAGAGGTCTATCAGATACCACAAGCCATCTACAAAGTATCCTAATTCTTAATATATTTAAATTATAAAAAAGGGGAAGTCGGTAAGTTTTCAAAAGGTTCAGTTTCATAATGATAAAAACTCTTGGATCAAAGCTATGCAAAAAGAAATGGATTCCTTACATAAAAACAACACTTATGAGTTGGTGGAACTTCTTACTAGAAGAAAAGCACTCAAAAACAAATGGATGTTTAAATTGAAGAAAGATGGTGACAAGTTGCTGATATGCAAAGCTTGACTAGTGATAAAAGGCCTTGGTAAGAAGCAAGGTATTGATTTTGATGAAATTTTCTCACCAGTTATAAAGATGAGTTCAATTTGAGTTATACCGGGATTGGTAGCTAGTATGAATCTTGAATTAGAGCAACTTGATGTAAAAACTACATTTCTCCATGGTGACTAAGAAGAAAAGATCTACATGGAACAACCAGAAAGATTTATTGCAAAAGAAAAAGAGCACATAGTTTGCAAATTGAATGAAAGTCTATATGGATTGAAACAAGCTCCTCAACAATGGTATAAGAAATTTGACTCTTTCATAATGGGTCATGGATATACCAAAACTAATGCAGATCATTGTGTATATGTGGAACAATTTCTAGATGACAAATTTATCATCCTCTTGCTGCATGTAGATAACATATTGGTAGTGGGACATGATATGAAGATGATTAATAACTTGAAAAGGGACTTATCAAAACCTTTTAACATGAAATATCTAGGCTCTGTGAGGAAAATTCTAGGTATGTAGATTTTATGGGATCAAAAAGCTAAAAAGCTTTAGTTATCACAAGAGAAATGTGTGGAATAGGTTTCATAGAGATTTGGCATGAAGAATTCTAAGCTAGTCAGCGCGCCATTAGCCAATCATTTCAAACTTAGCGAAACGATTTATCCCACTATACAAAAACAAAAGAAAGCTATGTCAAAAATTCCATACTCCTTTGCAGTCAAGATTTTAATGTATGCAATGGTATGTATCGACTAGATATCGCTTATACAATTGGAGTTATGAGCAACATCCTATCAAACCCTGATAAAGACCATCGGAAAGCTATTAAGTTAATCTCAAGATACCTTTGAGGTAGTTCCAAAATGTTTTTAAATTTTGGAGAAGTAAAACCAATTTTAAAAGGCTATACAGATGTAGATATGGAAAGTGACCTAGATGGTAGAAAGTTTACTTCAAGATTCTTGTTTACTTTTGCAGGGAGAGTTGTATCTTAGTAGTCTAAATTGAAAAAAATATGTTGCCTTACCTACAACTGAACCAGAATATATCACTGAAGCTGAAGCAAGAAAATAAATGCTTTGGTTACAAAGATTTCTTCAATAACAGGGAATGAAATAGAATTGATTCGTAATTTTCTGTGATAGTCAAAATGCTTAGGAATTAAGTAAGAACATTATGTATCACTCTCGCATAAAGCATATTAACATAAGGTACTGTTGGCTCTGCCAAGCAATTGAACAAAAGCTGTTCAAGTTGGAAAAGATTCACACTAAGGAAAATGTTACTGATAAGATGACCAAAGCTATAACTCATAGGAAGTTTGATCTGTGTATTGAGTTAGCTGACATGGAATCTAAATGACTATTGTCAAACTTATTCTCCTTCCTCATGAGCTGGAGAGGGAGAATTGTAGGGTCTAGCCTCTAATGCAAAACCATTAATTTACCACTTGAAAATGATAAAGAAACATGACAGAGGAAGGTTTGGTAAAGTAGTTGAGAGAGAACCATTTAATGCAATGCATGCATTGTGGAAATTTGTAATTTGAAAGGAAGAAATTGCTACAAGGCTAGTTGCAGGCTATGCCAACAAGTAGTAAGAAGAAAATGTGAAGGAAAGTTGCAAAGTAGTTTTGGAAATTATGCTTCACATTTGTTGAAAAGCCTATATAAATAAAGGTGGATTTTTTCATTTGAAAAACATACCAAGAAGAAAAAGCAACAAGCTTCAAAGGAAAAATAGAGAGTTTCTATTTGTATTCTCTATGAGAGTGAGTTGTAGGAATCACATTGAAAATAGTATGAGGAAATTATAGTGCACTAAATTAAAAGTACTAAGAGTGATAAGATTGTAAGGACTAGGTTACAAATCCACTAGAATATTGAATAAAGAGAAAAACAATACAATATCTCTTATACTAATTTTATCACATAGTAAATAATTTTTGGAACCCAACCTATGATTTTTCCCTTTTAAGGTCAAAGAGGGTTTTTCACATAAAAATTCTTGATGTTGATTAATATTCTTTTGTTCTTCTTTGTTTTTAACATTTTTCTGCTACACATGAACACTCTGATCCCAACATCTACTCCATATTAAAGCTATTTTAGATAGCACAATAATGATACAAAAAAGGATAGGGGAAAAGAAAGAAAGGATTCACATATCAAATGATTCATAAATCCAAAGACAAAAACAGATAACAACATCCATTTGCAAGATTCAAGATTCAATAACCCAATAAGTAATGATATTTTTACATAATGTGCATAATTCATGTTCTTGAATTATAATCGTAAGTCTCACTTGCATATATCCTTTTGAAGCTAGAAGCTCTTCACATTCATTAAGCATGGCTTTCTCATATGAAGCTATAGTAGCAAACTTAGAAACCAAATTATAGATGTCATCCACTTATGGCACATAAATATAAGGTAATGTAAGCACTTGAAATATGCCAGTCAATAAGGCCCCTAATCAATGATCCAATGCCATTATTTTACTAATTCAAAACTCTAACAAAAAAAAAGGATAAATATGTGTTTAGGGAAAAAAAAAAGGTTTTACACTGAATGCTTTGTCCAAAAAATAATAGGATAGAAGAAATAACAAAGTATAGGAAAGCTTAACTATACATATTATATAAAAATAATAGAACTGTATTACAATCGACTCACCCTTGAGAGCAGAAAGTAAATTGTAGATCCCATTACTTGCATGGCATCAACAACTAAGCATATGGGAACCTTCAACTATTCCATATTAGCATGTATAAGAAAAGAGCATTGACATGATTGATCTTGAGTAAAGCCTAATCATCAAGGCACATCATCTATTTTAGTAATTAAGAACATTTATTAAGCAAAAGAAGAATTGAAGAAGAAGTAAAAGAAAAAGGATCACATATGGGAAGTGACATTAAAATATCAGCTTTGTAAAATATTTCATAGGCCGAAATAAATATTTAAACCCATAAGAATGTTATAGTATGATTCAATAAAATACTTGCACATATCTTAAACATATAAGAACACAAAATAGGTCATGAGCCAAATTGTGTATATGTGTGGGTACGTGTTTGGGAGGGGAGACAATCTCAAATTAGATAAATGATATCAAGCAAAAGGAGACAATATGATCTCACATTAGATCCTGCTTCTAAGAAAATAGTGAAGTGTTGAAATAGGGAACCACAAGTTCAAGGAGTGTATGCCAACAAAATAACAGTGATCTAACTACAAGAAGAGACTACAAGATGGGTGGGATAGAAAAACCAAAAAAAAGGCATTATCCAGGCAGTCACTGACCAAAAGATATATTGACCTAACCACTTTCAAAATGCTCAACTATCCATTACAAAGAGTCTCAAAAAATTGAATAGCAAGCTGCCAAATAAACACAAAATAGAAAACATTCTCATTTCTTCTCAAACATTGAAACACAGAGAAAAAAAAAACACTCTCATTTTTTCTCAAACACTCAAAACACTTGGGGTCAAGGAAAAAAAGAAACGTGGACAACTTTCACTAAGTTTGAAGGGGAATATACATGGAGAAGTTTCAATTAACTAGAAGGTTTAAATATATATATCATAAGTAACTAAAAGATACATAATAATTAATAAAAGAGAATAAACCCATTTTAGTAATGAATAAAGGGGAAGGTTAAAGGAAACATAATAAGGAATGAAAAGAATAAAACCAATTCAACGATTGCTAAAATAATGAAGTGCTAAAACAATGAGAATGTACCATTTGATCTAACTTATGGGAAAATAGTGAAATGCTAAAACAAGGAACCACAAGTTCAAAGAGTGTATGTCAACAAAATAACAATTAATCTAACTACTGGAAGAGACTACAAGGTGGGTGGGACTAAAAAAATAGGCATTTAGAAAAAAAATAAAAAGAGTCAGTTCAAAAAATGTAATAGCACAACAACAATTATGTTGTGATTTTTATTTATTTATTATTAAAAAATAAATAAAAAATGAAACAATAGAGATTTATGAACTCACTTGTCTTTCCATGCAAGATGAGTTATAACACATGAAAAACCTTTGATCCCAACAATCTTGTAGAATGGCCTTAGGTTGATAGAAATAGACCAAACACGTGCCTACAATTAGCAACTAAGTTAACACTATGAAAAGTAAAATGGAAGACTTGTTTACTCCCTTTCATACACAATAAAGACCCCAAGTATAGTTTTTGAATCAAAAGTTAATAGAATAACTGAGCGTGTATGTTTTTTGAAATTATGATTCAACTCACTTATATAATAACATTAGTTACATTACCCAATAAACATGTCTTTTGGTTAGCCAATGGTTACATACTCAAAAGCAATAATCACAATACTTAATTCCATCATTATCCCATAATAATAAAATATAATTAAGCTTAAAAACCATACATGAGGGATCGAGAGTTTTTTTTTCTCTTATTCTTCCTCTTTTCCTCAATGGTTATGGGAGATAAACACATGTTTAATTTCTAATAATAAGCCTCATAAATTTCCCACTATTGGTTTGGTTAATTTCCACCTTATTATGAGTAAGTTAAACATAATCACATGTGTAGGAGATCGAAAGATACACTTTTTCTTCTTCATGCATTTGATCCACTTAGATGGCAAATAGGAGTTAATTATCTTAAGGAATGAACCAAAAGACACATCCTTATCTTTCCTCAATAATTCTACAATAAATGAGAAACAACACATGTTAGAATTTAAAAAGCCTTTTCTTTCTTATTCTGTGTAACTGTCATGTGGATTAAGATTGCATCATAAGATTTGTTGATCACTAATTTGAGTGGACCAATATTGATGACATGGTTCACAAAGAACATAACACTTAGTTGCCAATAACTAGTAGCTTTACCAATAACTAAATCCATCAAGTGTAATCTTGTACATACATTTGGATATTTGTGCTCACTAACTCAAATATTCCAACAGCGCTTACTCACACTAGACAAAACTTGTGACCACTTCAATCAAATGGAATGACCCAAACCAAAACTCATACACTCTATGCATATTTGTGGTAAGGGCGTGTAACCCTAGGCACAAAAATGAAACCATCCCACCATGTAACTATTAAGTATATATTGGAGACTTTTCCTCAACCTAGATCAGACTACATGTCACAAGTAGACGAGCTTACAACATAATCTACAAGTTATCATGATAACCTTCAAGTTATCAAGCCATTGATCCTATGAATATTAATCGTGCTTGCGATACCCCAAAATCTAGCTATTATATATTAGTTTGGCTATCATCAATCCCTTTGTTGAGTAAGAACACATCCTCAATTCATGAAACATACCAAACAATAAGTTAACTCTTCCTCCCAAATCATATAGCATTTGATCCTATCACACAAAGTAATATGACACCTTATCAAATACAAATGACAACATCTTTGTATTTATGTATCACTAAATTTTTTTCCTTTTGTACCATTCTTTAATAACCCAAAACCATGCATCTACCTAATCAGGTTCCCTCAAGTTGAATTGCTATAGCCATCTTCAACCCCTGTCAAAGTAGATACTCTAATTTCAAGCCGTCAAATAATAAATAGTAGTCAATGAGAGTATCAAGGTGACCAAAGCACATCTGATCATAGAGAAAAACTAAAACACTTGAAGACAGGGATTACTTCAAGTTATTCTCTATCTGGCCATTTATACACACGTGCTATAGTTTAGCTTGCCACATAAATGATTTACCCACAAGCTGAGTTGTCATCTCCCACTTAAATCATTTAACGTGAGATTCTCCTAAAACTTCCACTTAAATAAATCAAGAGAAAAACATGATCTCCCACTAGAGAAAAAAATTGCTTTAGGAGTGCATATCTGCAAATACCATACGAGACAAGTTAATTAGCCTCATGACTAACTTGAATTCATCACATAGAAAAATTTACACTCAGACACATAGGTTAACATGTATTTATAGTCATACACACTCAGTAAATCTAATATTACCTCATCCTAAATAAAGTAATGGTAATGCTAATTTAGGGCGACTACAAGAAACTCAAGTTGTTACAAGCTGGAAATTGTAACACCCATTATAATAAGGTATATTTCCTACTAGATGGCATATCATTGTGACAAGTAGACTATGCTTATTTACTTGAGTAGTCTAATCTCTACTTTTGCACAAAGAATAAAATCTAATTGTTTGTGTGAGAGAATCTATCCATAACTTATGTTTGACATACCTAATTATTCATTATGAAGCAAAAATAAGAACATGCACAAAAATGAATGAAGAATATTCATCACATTAATAGATGAGCAATACATTCCTTCAATCAACATGGGTATTAAACAAATGACAAAGGAAAAAAAATACAAATAAGGAACTATAGACTGCAGAGTCTCATTACCTAAACATGCTTGGCAAATAAGGTTGGTAGAATAGGCTTAGTCAATAGATCTACCACCATTTAACCCATAGGCATGTATTCTAAATGTACTTCCTTTTCCTTAATTACTTGTCTTATAAAGTTATACTCAATCCCTATATGCTTGGTCTTTCCATGATACTTTGGATCCTTCATATAAGCTAATGCAGCCATACTACCACAACGAATAATGAGTGGCTCATTAGGAACCCTAACTCCTGAATTTCAAAGGAAATGACCAAGCTATAAGGTTTCTTGCACAGTAGCTGCCCTTGCTACAAACTCGGCCTCCATTATAGATAAAGTCATACAAGTCTACATTTTACTACTCCAAGAGATAGCTCCACTATTAAGCACAAAAATATAATCATAGCTCCATTGTTAAGCAGAAAAATATAACTAGATATAAACTTATACTTATCTCTATCCCCACCCTAATCAACATCAATGTACCTTTGTAACTGTATGTTACCACCTTGGTAACATAACTAATAGTCCTTAGTACCCTTAAAGTATCTAAAGACCCATTTAACACATTTCTAATGTTGTTGGCCTAGATTAGATGAATAATAAGATAGTAGACCCACTGCTTGGCTAATGTCTGCCCATGTACATAATTTGGTATACATTAGATTTCTAATCATACTAAGGTATGGAATAATTTTCATCTTTTCTTTCTCTTTGGGAGTGTCTGAACACATTGACCCATCAAGCTAACAATTGTGGGCTAAAGGGGTACTCATTGCCTTAGAATTATGCATGTTGAAATGCTTAAGAATCTTACCAATGTAAGTTTCTTGTGACAATGCCAAC
>JANHAO010009778.1:0-18126 GCA_026873985.1 Saraca asoca
TCACCATGGACTTCATCTTACGTATGTAATGCACGATGAATGCAATATAAGATGAACATTCAACCTTTATATCCAAATCCACAGAGTATATAGTCTTGGATGCAATAGGGCTTAATCAAATTAGCTTAGGGCACCCATCCAGATTAACAATATGTTCGATTTTGAATGACTTGTAATTTTCACTAAAATTCATTGCAGAGCTTAAAGTTAGAAGTTCCACAGTTTGCTCATTAAATCTACAATTTAACTTATATAATTAGGAGTCTATAGCAGTTAAAAATATATCAACTCGATGATGATGTTCTATAGTTACATTTACTTGGAGAAAGTGACCTCTACCTGAGATATACCTTCCATTTGTATTAGGGACCTCAATCTGATGTTTTCTACAAAATTTTTTCACATTTTCAAGAACGTTGAAGCATCCATCTTCTTATCTTAATACTTGAAATAGAGATTTTATTGAAGAAACAAGATGGATTGCATTTATAATATCTTGAGATTGTTGTTGCTATGATTGGCAAAAATCATTCTTAATTTCTATAGTCTCACTTTTTAAGGCACACTGTGACTTTTATTGTTCTTTTACTTGTATTCAAAGATAAGTTATTAGGCCTATAATTTTTTTTTTAATTTTGTTTAAAGTGTTGTCTAGCAGATGTGTATAAAAAATTTATGAGCTTTTTTCTTAAAGAAAAAATTCTGTCTCAGGGCTGAGTTAAAGCATTTTATTTTTTTCACTTCATAATTATACATAGTACTAAATTTGTTTTTAGGGGGGTTGAGCCACTACAAGGCCATGAGAGCCTTCGCCCTTGATTGTTGTATAATTTATATGATAACTTTTAAAATTATATTGACTATGTATATATCAACAACTTAAGAATGTATATACTTTAAAAAAAAAAAATTGAATTAATAATATAATTTTTATTTGAAAGTTTCAAAACATCAAATGATTTAAAAGTATATATACTTTTCAAAATAAATCAGAAAGTTTGACTTAATTATATTATTTTGAAGTCATTGCAAGGCTTGAGCAATTGCAAAGCTATGAGAGCCTTCGTCCTTGTTTGTTGCTGTATGATAATTTTTAAAATTAGGCTATGTGTATATCAACAACTTAAGAGTACATGTACTTAAAAAAAAGTTTGAATTAATCATGCAATTTTTATTTGAAAGTGGAATTGAGTATGATTTTATGTGTGATAGCATCTACTATACTAAGAATGTCAATGAACCCAATTATTGAAATTGCTTAAGATATTAGTTTCTAGAATCTATTTCTTAGTTTAAGATTCTTCTTACTACACTAATTGGAATCAAAGAATTAGTAGATCTGTTTCGTGCAAAATAAGAAAGGGCTAGGGTTATGAACTTATAATCTATAATCTAATGATTGAGTCGATTCTATGATTATCAATTCATCAACTGGACCAGATCATAATAGGATTCTATACATTCTCATTATAAGAAGGGGCCATTTGAGCTTATCTAAATAGATACTCTTATAATCTATAATCTAATGATTGAGTCGATTCCATGATTATAAGTTCATTCCATACTGGACCAGAACATAATAGGGTTCTATACATTCTTATTATGAGAAGGGGCCATTTGAGCTTATTTAAATAGGTGCTATGTTTACATATAGATCTCTGTGTCATTCTATTCCATTAGGATTAGGAATAGGTATAACTGAACCTATTTTTTTTTTCATATATCTCATTATTTAGGACTCTATTCACCTCTTTAGGCTTTTATTAAATCGAGAAATAGGTTTGATTGTCTATCTTTTTTTTATAGAATATATATAAGGTATCCTCTGGATAATTTAAATCAAACCAACTGGATGTCCGACTTGGGCCTATATAACATAAGTCAATAAAAATACGTTGACATGCTACCTTTGTCATATATTCCATACATCACACTAAATAGATATCGTATTCATGAAATACGATTCACTTTCAAGATGCCTTGGTGGTGAAATGGTACGCACACGAGACTCAAAATATCATGCTAAAGAGTTTCAAGGCATTATATTGAGATCTCTTATTGAATTGGAATAAGTTCGACAACGGATCACAAAATCTTGGTGATCTTCTTTATCTAATGAATAAGGAGTTTGTTTTGAAAACTTTTGCCTTATGTCCACTCTCCGAGTATATGTTTCAACAAGAATCATATAAGGGTAGATTGATACAATAGAAATCTCTGTTAAAATGTCCACCTATAACCTAATGGGTAAAGTATATTGCATAATCCGTTTTAAAGATTGATGACTTACCCATTCAATGACTGGCATCAAATATTCCCAAATTGGGTACTATACTCTCGGGGTTAGGTGAAATTAATAATAGATGCCTGTTAGCATTCACCACCTTCTTTCTCCTTTTAGGCCCTATTCGAAAGAAAATTCAATACTTCTTGGTTATGAACATCTGAATAGGATGAACCACCCTATGGATATCTTTGCTTTGAAACAAAACAATTAGAATTAGGCTTAGTCAATTGGAATATGTATTATCCATATTAAGGGATCTTTCAATTGAGAAGATCTACCAATCTGAGACGAAGGGAAAGAAAGATCCATCTATTTTATTTAGTCATTCCATTAATTATTCAATTAAATCAATGATTAGTTATTGGAGTAGATAACAACAACCATTTTATCTGGCATGCGTGATTTTCTAATCGATTTACATCTTTCATTAATGGAAAGTTTTTGATGTAATGAGTAATAGCTTTGGTTGTTTGCTCTTTAAGAATTCTTGTTTAGGTAGTTCGTACCATCCAAATATAAAGTTTTGATCTAAGATTTCAATTCTTCCATGTTATTGCAATAGTATATTATTCCATGGAGATCCAAAATATAGAAGAAACAAACATTTCCATAACTTTACCATCCAATCAATTATGTTTCACTTAATCTCTATTTCATGGCCACATGCCTTAATTTGTGTAGGAATTCAAGAACATAACTAGGATTCTAGTTGACCTAGAGAGATACAAATTTACATTGGTATCATAAATTTACTTAATCTTAGATACTATATGTATAGTTAGATACCATATAAGTAGGCCCTGCAAAAGCCTTATATAGCTTTTTCAGTTTCTCAATAAAAAGAAATATAACCAACAGTGGTTTGAATGTATATACAGCAATTTTGTTTTTATACTTCTTACTACTTGATACTGCCCATAAATTTTATGATAGGTTCCCAAAGATTCATAGTGAACTTCGACAGGAGCTTTTCTTGAAGAAGTAACACATTGATCTAGTCACCATCAGAGCCAAAAAGGGCTATCCAAATTGATTTTTTTTTTCTATTGATATGCTTCAATTGCATCATAGGAATTACAAAAAAAGTTTCTTTTTCTTTTGAATACTTATTATCATTGATTCTTTCATTTTGATAATTTATGCTATTACACAGATTAGACTGATTTGAACAAATGCCTTGCCGACTCTCATTGGTTAATATGTAAAGTTGAAAAAGTATATCTTGAGTTGGTACGGAAATTGGATCCCCAATAGCTGGAGACAAGAGATTCATATGAGAAAACATAAGTAAATGAGCCTTTAAAGATAAAGGCACATAAAGAGCCATTTGATCCCCATCAAAGTTTGTATTGAATCCCTTACAAACTAGTAGATATAAATAAATAGCATGTCTTTCTACTGAAATGGGTTAGAATGCCTATATACCTAATCTATGCAGAGTAAGCACTCTATTTAGTAATACAGAATGACCTTGCATAACTTCTTGAAGTATTTCCCAGATAATCGGATTTTTTCTTGAATTTTACTCTCAGCAATCCCTATATTCGAGGCAAAATGTTTTCTATCTAGTCCACAAATTACAAATGTTAGGAAAAGCTTTATTGTTATTTCATGGGGCAATCCACAACGATGTAATAAAAGTGAAGGCCTTACCACAATGATAGAATGCCCCAAATAATTAACCTGTTTACCAAGTAGGGTCTCATGCAATCTACCTTTTTTACCCTCAATTATATCTGAAAAACAACTTGTAAACCTCATTATAATCGTCCCTCATTGGTTGTCTACAGATTCCATTATCAAGAAGTGTATCCATGACCTTTTGTACCAATTTCTCCTGACACATTACTAATTCCTCTGATGTAGATCTATGTTGTTAGTATATCGAGAAGAATATTGTTTCGATCAATAACTCTTCTATAGAGTTCATTAATATTCGAGTTCATTAGTTTACCCCCATCTATTTGAATAATCGGTCTTAATTCGGGAGGAAGAACTGGTAATAGATATAAAACCACCCATTTTGGTTCTACATTTGTTCGAATGAAATGCTAGTTAATTCTATGTAGTGAACCAAAAAATTCTTTCTTCTTTCAACTTTTCGATCTTTCAAGTCATTGCCCATAGATCCTTCTTCCCCTAAGTTTTTCCATTTTATCAAAAAAGAATCTATAATAATTCTTAAATCTAGATCAACTAATTTTTCTCGATCTATCAATCAACTAATAAACAATACTTTTAAAATCTTAATTCTCATGTATATAAATTTCATAATGTTCTATTTGAAATCTCATATGAATTCACTCTTACTCAAAAAAATGTTGTTGATAGAAATTCTCAACTAACTTGCATATATCTTCAATTTTGAATGACTTGTAATTTTCACTAGAATTCAATGTTGAGCTCAAAGTTAGAAGTTTCATAGTTTTCTCATTAAATCTACTATTTAACTTATGTAATTGGGAGTCTGTAGCAGTTAAAAATATATCAACTTGATAATGATGCTCCAATATTACATTTAATTAGAGAAAGCAACCTCCACCTAAGATATGTCTTCCATCCGTAACAGGGACCTCAATATAATGTTTCCCATAATTTTTTTTTCACATTTTCAATAACATAAAATCATCCATCGCTTCTTTTGAAGGAATTATGTAAAATTATAACACTTTGTTAGGGAGGAAATTTCTTGGAGTATTGGTGATGGTGCTACTGTGAGATTCTTGTATGATATGTAGTTGGATGGAAAAAATTCTTGCAGGTCATGTGATGGATCCTTTATATTTTAATCTAAATTATAAATTTAATGGTGTTCTCGATTCATATGATAATCGAAATCTAAGCCTACTTAATCAAATGCTTCCAAGAGATATTATTTTGAAAATCTATGCTTACTACTCTCCTATACATGAAGTTGGTTCTGATCCCTTTCATTGGCATTTGGGCTATCAGGACAATTTTTCTATCTCTAGTGTATATGATTTGGTTCATAGGTTGAGTAATAATTATTCTAATAGATTTTGGAAGATTGTATGGACTTGGAAAGGGCCTGAAAGGATGAGACTCTTTATTTAGCAAGTTTGTAATAATTGGTTACTCACAAATGTGGAAAGAAGTAAGAGAAGGCTTGGTAGCTCTTTTTTTCATAGTTGTAATAGATACCTTGAGGATATTCTTCATGCTCTTAAGGATTGTGTGAGAACCAAAAAACTTTGGATGACTTTGCTAACAGTGAAGAATCATGCTGCATTTTTCTCTTTTTCTAATCCATGTGCTTGGATCATAGATAATTTAACTCATAATTGGGGTAATGCCTCTGATTCCAATTAGCCTTTGCTATAGGGTGTGGCTATCTGGATGATTTGAAAATGGAGAAATCTAGAGATTTTTTTATAGTTCTTTCAATTTTCTAGCTAAACTTCACCTAATCATTCTTAGTTTTATTATAAACGTGATGGAGGTTGATCCAATGGTCAATGATTGTTTCCTCAACCTAATGTTACTACTGTCAATCGAAGCCTCCAAAAGGGTAGGTAAAATTTAATACTGATGGTGCATGTAGGGGTGGTTCAAAAATAGCAAGCTGTAGAGGAATCATAAGAACCAATAATGGTGGTTGGCTTGGGTGGTTTGTCAATAATATTAGCTCATGTAACTCTCTGTCTGTTGAATTATAAGGAGTATTGGAAGGTTTGAAGCTTGCTTGGAGACTAAACTTTTGGAAGGTTATCTTATAATTTGATTCAAAGCTTTTAGTTGATTTGATTAGTCACAGGAATGCTACCAATGTGAGGGACAGAAACTTGATTTATTAGTGTAGAAAGCTTTAAGCAGAAGATTAATAAGTGGAAATCAATCATTCTTACTGAAAAGCTAATAAATATACTGATCAGATAACCTCATTTAGTTTTTTGCATCCTTGAGGTCTAATTATCTACGATTAACCTCATAATGATTTTTCATTTTTTTTTTGCTACTGAATGGTCTATCATTTTTTATTTGTTGATGTTATTAGGCTTTCTACCCTTAGAGTAGTTAATTAGTTGTTTTTTTTTTTTCTGGGCTTTTGCTCCTTGTAATCACAAAAAAAAAAAAAAATGTCACTGTGTAACAAGAATTTTAATTTTCTTTTTACGTTATTCTTTCTTCTTTTAATTCAACTCATGAATAGAATTTTTATTTTTTTTAATCTTCCTTTAAATCAAAATATCTTTTCTTTAAATTTTCACATTCTCTTTGAATAATAAATAAGAAATTTAACATATCATAAATTCACTTTTTTTTTCAAAAATTTAACACTATTAAACAGATGTTATATTACAATCTATATGTAAATTTTATATTCTTTATATAGTATTTATTTATTATTTATTATATTCACATTAAAACCATAGATACCAATTTAAAATATTCTATTAAATATTGAATTAGTATATATCTTTATAAACATTACAATTTAAATATAAAACTTTTTGGATATTATACATGAGGTTTAGGCCTATTATAATGGTTAATTTATATTTAGATTATGTGCAATAATAACTTAATAATTATCAATCATAATTTTTATTTTTATTTTTTGTGATATAATATTTATTCTATGAGATTAAAAGATATTAATATAATTGAATGATTAAGTGAACTAAAAATTAATTTGCATTTAATTTGTTAAAGATAATCATATAGTGGGACTTATGCATCAACACATGATTAAAAATATCTAAATTTAGTTTTATAGATAGTTTATATTTAAAACTTCCTACTTTACAAACATACACATTCTCTTTAAAAATCAAATAAAAATTTGATATTTCATAATTTTACCGTTTCAACTTTTTATCTATATTAAAATGATTTATATATAAGTAAACAATTATATTTATGTAGGAATAAAATATTTATTAACATAAGATTAATAATGTTTAATTTTAATTTGATAAACAATGTTTATCTATTTTTTTTAAATTTTAATATTATTAGTTATAAAATGCAAAATTTGACATTTCATAATTTTTATTTTTTGAAATTTCTATCACTTTTGAATACTTATTGTAATTTTAATTTAAAATATTTCTAAAATTTTATAAAAAATATTCCTAAAATGTATATTTTTTTAAAAATGATATATTAGTTATGATTCTACATATAAAAATAGCTAAAAAAATAATTTGAGGATATACATGAGTTCTTATTAATCAAATAATTAAATTTTTAGCATGAAGTAATTAATTTAATTTATTAAATAAAATAATTTATAAATAAATTTAGTTGAGTATTAATATATTAGGAAAATAGTCAATTTTTTTTTTATTTTTATGGGCCTTATCTTTTCGGCCCTCTAACTTGTTGAGGATTATAATTATTCTCGATGTTGAACCTGTTCAATGCGGGCCAAGCTATTCTCTCCGACCATTTTACATATCTCTGTGATTCTAATATGCTCTCTGGGGCCCAGTCTAATGGGCGATATTAATATAAGCCCATTATTTTCAGTTGGCATGTACTTAACTTGCAGTACTACTGACGATTGCTCTGCACCGACTGTGTTCACAACGTCGACATGAGCAACGAATCGTTGCCATTAACGCTCACTCCTCTCCATTGTGGGGGGCCAGACAAAACTGAATATGACGACGATGGTGAAGAAGAGGAGGAAAAAGAATCCAATCAAAGAGCAAAGAATTTGCAGATAATAAGCTTGTCACCCTTTACTCTTCCGGATGATTGGATTGTCGAGGAAAAACCCCGCCCCTCTATGTGTGGCCGAGTGGACAGGGTGAATTCTCCTCTCTTTTCCTCAAACTTCTTTATTTCTCGCTTTTCTTCTGCAGTCTGCTTTAACTTATGTTCATACGATTTGTAATACATCCTTGTTTAACAAAGATGAAATGTTTGCATGTCCAGCATAATTTCTGGGTTTGTCTGTTTTAAATGCACTGTAGTTTGCATGTAATTGGAATTGAACGCCTAGGGATTGGATTCGGAGAAATGCTGAGGCAAGCTTTTGCGTTACTTTAACAAACTGATAGAAGTCAACCCTATAGTGCTTACTTTTCTGCTTTTTTTTTTTTTTTTTGATATATGAATAGTAGTTAAACATTATTTCTTTAATAGATATAAGATTGACAATATTTGAATATTTTTTCAATTCTGCGAGTAATTGACAATTTTGTTGTAATTATGTAGTATTACTATGAGCCAGGCACTGGGCGGAAGTTTCGTTCGCTAATTTCTGTTCGTAGACACCTAACAGGAGAGACAAGAGAAGTTTTTCAAACCGACAGAGTGAAATCAGAAAACGAAGACACAGTGAGATCTACTATTTAACTATTGTCTACTATTGTAGTTAATTGAAAAGCAATGCAGAAAGTAAAGGAGGTTAAGAAGTTTCATAATATCTCCTCCTCTCTGCAGATGCAGGTTGTGACTCCATCCAGGGGAATCTCCTCATTCTTTAAACTACCTGATGATTGGATCGCTGTGGAGAAGCCTCGTACAAACAGTAACTATGGTAGAATCATAGACAAGGTACTTCTAATTTCTGAGCATTTTGCCATCTCGAATGTATTCTACTTTATGGATGATTCTTCTTAAAATTCAATATATGTTTAAGTAGTTTTTTATTGGCTATAGGAAGCAAAATGGTCGCACTTGTATATTAACCATCTCCTGATATATAGCCAAAAATATACTCCTTGGGCTATATTATTACGTTAGAGTTCATGGCCGTTTCTATGAGTTATTGATTGAGCCTTATGCCTATAAAACGAGATTTCCAGTAGTTTTCCATATAAATAAAATGAGAAATTACTTTATTAAGTCAGTTCTTGGTATAGACGGGGCGCTGCACAAAAGGAAAAACAAAATCACGTATCTTTGTTTGGCATCTGGAATACATAGATGCATGCATTTCACCAATTAAGTGAAAATGGGCTGTTGCAATACCCAAATAAAGCTGCGAATTTGGCCTTTTGGTGGTCAAGCAGAGAAGTTGATATCTTACACAAAATTTAATCATTAGGTCCTTTAATGTACCTGTTGTTTGATGTTATCTTCTGATTGCTTCGTAATGATAATATTCTGCAAAACTAGCTCCTTTCTTTCTTGTGATCTTTCTGGTCAAGTTCATTTTTGCATTTTCAGATGGTACTCTTAGTGAATAGTTGTTGCATCTTATTTTCATCTACTAAGCTAATGCACTTTCAATCATCTATCCTCCTTAATAGAGTTATGGTACACTTGGAAGCCAGAGCAAACGCATGCACACACACAGACATGCATGTATTGTATGTATCTATAGAGTATAAGAGGGCATAGATTGCCTGTTGAAATTCTTCATAAAATCTTGAATTATGGTGTTTTATGCAGACTTATATTGAGCCTGGGAGTGGAAGGCGGTTCCGTTCCTTGAGAGCTGTTGAGAGATATCTAAATGGTGAAGTAGCATATACTACTAGACCCAAGGTGATGAAACCAAGCCAATAAATTACTGTCAGCTTATCATCAGTATATTTTTTAGCATGACTTATCACTGTAATTTTTATGCTTACCTTTTAGCCATTGCTGAAATACGGGCCGGGAAAGAAAATTGCTTCAAATGAAAAAAGTTACTTCAAAGCTGTTGGTAAGCGCTCCACAGTTGCTGAAGAAGATGAAATAACTCTAAAGGCATTGAAACTTGCGATTCAATCTACAGTGAGTTTCAAAATTTTACTTTATAATACTACCAACTGATTGCAAATCCATGTAACCAATTAAATGGTTTTTTCTTTAGAACTCTAGGGGACCTGGTTCTCGAAAGAAAATTAACTTGGGAAAGAACACCAAAGTTTCAGTTCCTAACTTTTCCAGTGTGCCAGAAAAAGTAAACTGGGTTCTGTCTGGTCCTGGGGGTGTTTGGAGCCCTTTCATAAATAAATATATCGTCCCAGACTCCGTGAAGTTGAAATGGTCCGAGGCATTTATATTATCCATCCATGATGAAGATATTCACACACCAAATTGCTGAGGTAACTCAGGTAAGGCTACTGATTATCGATGAACCTTATCAATTTCATTTAATCCTTGCCTTTAAAGGCACTGGAATTAACTCATTGATACATGGTGCAGCTAGTAAATGAGGCAGAGGAATCAGAAGGAAAACAGATAAGGTAGAAGGACATGTGGCGAAACTATGTAACGTAGCTTAAAAATAACAATATTTCTGTATATTGTAGAATGTAGATGGGATTGCCTGGAAGGCTTGTGTACTTACTCTGCTTCATGCCTATATCTGTTGCTAAATACGAGCGGGCAAAGCTTTTGATCCTAAAGAATTTTTTTTGATGTCTGGATTCCTCTGGTTTCTTTATTTTCCTTGCTTTTGTATTTTTTTTCTTTTTTTAAAACGATTTGCCTCTTTAAAAGTATCTTTCGAAGTTGAAGAGTGGAGAGCGGTGCCGACGAGAACAAACATCTGCAGTGGGGTCATTCTCTTAAAATGGCAGCTGCATAGCTCATAGCTTGAAAGTTGAAGTGCCAGGGCAATTTCAAAAATTAAATACTCAGATAAAATGATAGTTATACTCTTATTTTAACAGGTAAATCAATTTTGAGCCAGGATAAGTTTTATTCTTTTTTAGTCAACCTTGCGATTGAGCAGAATTTAATTTTTCTTATTTTTTATATTAAATATTTTTTTTATTAATTTTGTTGCTATGAATATTAATTTGTCCCATTTCATATTCAGAGAGATGAAATCAGACAGACAAATTAATCTTTGTATGGAGCGAAATCAGATAAGTTAATATTTTATAGAGATAAAATTGACAAAAAAGTATTTTACAAAAATGAAAGTGAGAAGAGTTGAATTTCACGTTAGTAAAAATGATGGCTTACTCCTTTTTTTTTAAATTCATATTAATGATAAAATTACAAAAGAGACGATTAAAAAAAAAAAACAAATTAGTCCACAACAAATGAAAAATGTGATTCTCTGTAAAAACATAATGAACATATTATCTTAATAATATTTAATATTTTCAGGTCAAGTTGCAATTGAAAAAATTATAATAACATGATATACTGGGAGATATTTATCAAATATAAAGAAGTTTAAATATAATAAAATAATTGTAGATTATAACTTTTTTTTCAGTTATCTCTAAAATAAATTCATAAATATTTGGTAAACACCATATATTTTGTGTGGTTGTTAGTTGAGTTTCATAATCATAGTGTAGTACTTACTTTTGAAGCTCTCTCAACTTGGACCTTTTAATTTTATAATTATGTTTTGTATAATTTTAATTTTGTATATACATAATTGTAACAAAAATTATAACTTGTTCATGTAAGAGAGACTCAATATTAGCAAATTGAAATCGGACTTTCACTTTAGGCTTAATTCCATTTTTTTATCCCTATAATATATATTTTGTTTGCATTTGGTTCTATGGAATTTAAAATTCTACTTTAATTATTTTAATATTAAAATCAAAACAATTTCGATCCAAAAGTCTGTCCATTAAATTGCTAACAGAGTGGCATGCCTTTTTCCAACTGGACATTTGAGAATAAGCCAACTATTTTTCATCTTAGATTAATAAATTAATTCTTATTCTCTAGTATATTCTAATCTATGCCCTAATTCAATTTAGATATTTTCTTCGTTTTTTTGGCATCTCTTCTTTACTAAGCCGTAAACGAAGATGGGTGGAGAGAACATAAGTCTAGAGTCAAAGGCATTGAGTTTGAAGTGCAGTTTTTGCAACAAATGCAAATATGGAGAGGGGTTTATCTTGAAAATGTCTTGGATAACTGAAAACTCTGGTCGAAGATTTTATGGTTGATACCGAATCAAGGGAAGGCATAACTATTTTGCTTGGCACGATGAAGAGCTTGGACGTCGGTGAGAGAAAAGTTATTATGCATTTGTTGATGTAGGATGATGTATTGGAAGATCATGAGAGAATGTATTTGGGATGTAACATCTTGAAATTTTCAAACTTTATTCAGAACCAAAATGATTTTTTGGAAAATATGAAAAAGGAAGTTCAAAATTTTTGGAGATTTTTAAAACTATAAATTTTGAGTTATAAGAGACCCAGAAATAGTAGAAATTGATTATATGAATTTTAGATATTCTTTGAAGATCAAAAAGTTGATAAAAAATGTTCAAGGAACAAAACTCGTAATTTGAAATTCTATTTTTAAAAAATTTCAGAAAATTTGAAACAAGGGTTATGAATATCAAATGAGTGCAGAATTATAGTTATTATGAAAGTGCTTAATTTAGCTAATTTATATCAGAATTGCATGATTTTTGGAAATTGATAAGTGTGTTAAATTTGAGTTCAAAATGGAAGACAGGAGAAAAATTACTCAAAAGGGAAATGGTCAACTTATAAATAGTGAGAAGTTAACTTATTTTCCCCTAAAATACGCTCCCTTAGCTGGCTCACCTTCTTTTTTAAGCCTTCCCGCACATAGCAACCCATGCAATTTAATTACTCTTCATCCTCCAAGCTTTCACTCTTTCTCTACAACCCTCACTCACACACACTCTCTCTTTAGGTGAGCCCCCAATCTTACTTATTATTTTCTTAGATTTCTACTGCTGTTGACATCAAAATCCGGTCAACCAGTTGAGGTCAGTGTTACTCCTGACTGCAAGCTAAATATGATAGTAAACAACAAAAGAAAGCAACAAAGGAGAAGAAGAAACAGTGACACCAGGAGTTTATCGTGGTTTGGCTAAAGCCAGTTTGGCCTCTACGTCCACGTTGATCTTTTATTGTGCACTGCAAGGTTTGATTTTACAGGGTATGAATACAACAATGAAATTCTCTCTAGATGAACAGTGCTCACTCTCAATATTGACAGAGTTTTAGCATGTATCTATGCTCTCCCCCTTATATGGTGACCTCCCCCTTCTATTTATAGAAAGGGGGAGGGTTACAAGTATAATTTCATAATTGACAAAATAATTACTTCTGCCGTTCTGGGCATTTAATGCTTGGCTCCGGATAATTAATGCTGGGCAAATCATTGTCGAATTTCTGGGGAGCTAATGTGTAAGTTTGGAGGTTGAGCTGTCAGCAGGAAACGGGGGCCTTGGGTTGCTAACTGGGCTCCGTACAAGTATCCGTTGTTAGTAGGTGAGCTGGAGATTGAGCGGGCTAATGGCTCTAACTGATCTCGTCATCTGTACTTGATCTTTCCTCCGAAAGTCGTGGGCTCCTCACGAGGGGATAGAAGTCTCTTCAGAGAGCTACACCCTTTCGTTCGTGACATTGTGGGATCCTCCAGCTCGCACCTGATAATTTGGATCCTTGCTCAAGTTACCTCAAACTCCGGTCTGGACCTCCACCAGTCTAAGCGAGCCTCCAATTGGACCTCGACCTGGCCTAAAATGTGCTTCCGAAAAATCCCTATAACATAAGCCCCCTAACTCTCAACTCGCTTAGTGGGCTAGGAGTTGTAGCTAGTGGTCAAAGTCTTTACTTGCAATTTGCAGGATGACTCAGTCTTTGTGCTTAGTATGCCATGTTGTCATTTTTGTCTTTTAGGCTTTCATTTCCCATACTTTAGGCCATGCCCTTTTCTATGCATTATCTTAGCCATCAACGTGGTAGTCTTCATTATTTCTGGGCCGTTTGATTTGGAATAGCCGAATGTCTCTTGGATTATTCGATGAACCCGAGCGGATTTATAAAGGCTTGTGAAGCTCCTCTTTATGTGAAGTTGTCCGATGGATGCCTTGAGCAAGTGTTTTATTCCCTTAATGGTTCGGCTTCTGGAGAAGCTTTTCGAGATATAGATGGTCTGTTGTAGAGGTTCCGGAGACATGGATAGTCTGTTGCATGTAACTTCCCTGTACAGCTTCTCTTCTCAGTTTCTGGAAAGTTTTGTACAGATCTTGAATTATTTTTTCACGGTTCTTTCATGAAGTTTAGCCTTGCTAGCTGTGTTCCTGGTCCCTTTTTGAATTGCTCTGTGTTTAGGGAGTCAGGAAATGATCCGTCAGCTGAGGAAGGTTATAAGCAGGAGCAATCGAGTGCGTTTGTCTCATCTGATGGGAGTTTGTCTCCTGGGAATTGGCTTCCTTTCCCTTTGTGTGGTCGTTGGCTTTTTGCTTTAGTTTTATCTTTGTATATCAGTTCTCCTGATGTAAATCTGCCTCGTTGAAGGAGATCTTTTAGTATAACTTTGAGCATCATATTTCCACTCTTTATCCTTTTAGGCCTACGTGATTTACCCTTGCAAAATTAAAGTTCAACAATCATTGTGTAAAGTATTTAATGGGATAATTAGCTTCCGTCATAAAGAATTCAAGCTAACCGACATTAATTAATGAACTCCCATTTAAAGGATATGTACCACATTGCCAATCGGTCATGCCGGCTCATGCAAGAATTTTGTGTGTGGCTAACGCATTACTTGGACGTGAGGTCCTGAATTCATCCCCGACCTGCACAAGAATTCTACGTATAGTTTACGCATTACTTAGACATAAGGTTGTTCCGTGCAAGAATTCTGTGCAGGGCTAGCACATTACTTGGACGTGGTTCACGCAAGAATTCTACGTATGGTTAATGCATTACTTGAACGTAAGGTCGTCCCACGCAAGAATTCTGTGCGGGGCTGGCACATTACTTGGACGTGGCTCACATAAGAATTCTACGTGTGGCTAATGCATTACTTAGACGCGAGATGATTATTTCACCCCCGACCTGCGCAAAAATTCTATGTATGGTTAACGCAATACTTGGATGCAAGGCCATTTCGTGCAAGAATTCTGTGCGAGGCTGGCACATTCTTGGACATGGCTCGTGCAAGAATTCAACGTGTATCTAACACATTACTTGGATGCAAGATGATTATTTTGCCCTTGACCTGTGCAAGAATTTTACGTATGGTTAACGCATTACTTGGATGCAAGGTCTGTCCGTGCAAGAATTCTGTGCGGGGCTAGCACATCACTTGGACGTGGCTCGTGCAAGAACTCTACATGTGGCTAACGCATTACTTGGATGCGAGATGATTATTTTGCCCCTGACCTACGTAAAAATTCTACGTATGGTTAATGCATTACTTGGACACAAGGTTTGTCTACGCAAGAATTTTGTGCGGGGCTAGCACATTACTTAGACGCGGCTCATGCAAGAATTGTACGTATGGATAAAGCATTACTTGGACACGAGATTAAGTTTATCATCATGCCCTAATTCTCAGCGACATCATGACCTACGATCTTAACGAGCCGTTGGTTCCCTTGTATGTTTCATAAGCACGACTTTTTGTTTCCCAACAGCGGTTAGTAATTATTATTTTCAGCTTTTGGCGCATATATGCTGAATCATCATTTATTGGCCGCTGTTTTCTCTGGACCGTCGGATCGTGGGTAACTGACATTCTTTTTGATCCAACAGTAGGGTTGTGATTCTCTTTTAAGCTGAGAGTGTCTTCTTTCTCCCTCCCACTTTGTCATTTGAAAACTTTTGGATTTCTAGTGTCCTTTGCCTACCGGTTTCTCCAGCCACTATTATAGCTTCTTCACCAACGATTTTTGTCATCTTCTGCTTGTGCTTTCGGCTGTTACTCAAGCTTTTCAGACTTTTTGTCTCCAAAAATCACCGTATGCTTCCTTTAACTCTGCGCTTTATGCAATTTTCTTCCTTTATAGGAAATAGGGGATTTGATTTTGATCGATTAGAAGACGATGATGCTATTAGGTAGATATGGTTAGGACACTTAGTCTTTATTTGAAATGGAGTCATTGGGTTGCCAGTATGCCCTAGGATTCTGGGTACACATTTGTGTCTTCTGAGATTTTGTTGCCTGTCTGGAATGTCTCCTCCATTTTTCAGAGTTTAGGTAGTCAGTGCTGTGGCATAAGATGTGCATGATTTACGAAATAGGGGGGTCATTAGTCCCGATTTTTAGTATGGTTCACTCTCTGTAAGCTTATCATTCTTTTCTTTTCTTTGTGTAGATGCGAGCGGGTCATGCATGTCATCGTCACTTAATTAGGAGTGAGGACGATGAATTAGATTTGCCTCAAGATACAAGGAACATTCGAGAAGTTGGGGGGTGCGACAACAAGTGGAAGGGAGGTCACTGCAAACCCAAGGGCTCGTACGAGATGCATCGAAGGTCAAAGGATGATTTCGGGCGAACGCCCCAACCATCGTGCGTTTAAACATCATAAGTCCACTGTACGGGTTTGCGATGTTACTTCTGTCATCGAGTCGAACCGGATCCCAAAGAGGTACAGCGTTATGGTCCCTGTTCCAGACGACTACACCGCTCATCCTCCTCGAGGATTTATAGCCATTAGCATCCCACACCTTACCGTGGGATTAAGATTCCCCATCCATCCTTTCATTATTGATTTTTTAAATAAAATAAAGCTTAGCCTATTTTAGCTAATGCCTAACTCATACACTTCTTTGATTTCATTGACCCTTATTCACAAGGTCAATGGCCTTCTTCCGCTGTCACCCGAAACCTTCTGCTACCTGTATGACCTCAGGTGTGCGAACTCTGAGGATAGGCTTCATTACCTTTCGATAAGGCAGACGCCTCACAAGGAAATCCTCCCACGGGGGGATGCGAAGGGGAAGTCCAATGGGAGATGTTACAAGTCTTGCTGGTTTTATATTTCGTGCCCTTCGCTGAGATATTTTAAAATTTTTAATTTCATTCTTGTTCCAGATAGGTGGGCTGGGAATAGATGAATTCGTTTACTTCTTCGATATTTGTCCTGGATTGTGACTTATTATTCTGAATTCTAACCTCTTATTCCATTTTGTAGATGGAACCGGTAGACAACCAGCACTTGAGGCCAATGAGTTGGGGGTTCTAGATTGGTTCGCTTTGTTTGAGGATCTTCAGAATAACTTCAGGTTTGACGAGGGCGTTCTCTACTCCCATAAACTTGCCCCACCGATAAACACAGTTGTGACAAGGGATATTGGGATTCGCTAACTGACGGAGGTTTAGTCAGCAAATTTTGATGACTACGATAAAATTATGGACTTGATTCTCAGAACGCCTCCATCGAATAACGAAGACAAGGCTCCTTTAGGTCACGAAGTTGTCTAAACCCAGATTGCTACAAATCAGCCCCCTGCTCCCGATGCGAGACCTGCCCCCAAAGCTCCAGTGGCTACTGAGGCCGAAGCAATTTTGGCTGTGGCAGAGCAACCAACTGCTGCGTTGAGGTCTCTCTTTCGGATCCAACTTCCTCATCACTTTATGAAGAAGTGGAGGCAGCCAATACTGCCTGTCCTTCCAGTCCCTCCGGTCCTTCTCAAAAAAGTGAAGGATTACCAAGGGGAAGAAGAAGGCGACCCCTCAAAACTCGTCAGGAGTCAACCTCACAAAGCCGTTGGCTGAGCCCAGCTCTGAAACGGAGGTGCATGCTCAGACACTTGTTAAAACTTCAGCACAATTTTAGGTAATGACGGTAAGATCAATGCGTTGGAGAGCAAGGAACTCTCCCTTGGGAGGTTAGTGGGATATGCAGCTCGACAGGGTCTAACGGTAAGTGTCCTTTCTCACTTAAGCCATTTTGTTTGTACTAAGTCTGACCTTGCTGCTTGTTCCTACATAATGTGCTGTCGTTGATGAAGATTGTCGTGACATGCGAGGATCAAGATAGAGAGAAATCAACTCTCATGGACGAGCTGGGGGCCCGGTGAGCTGAGGTGCAGGAACTTGGTGTAAGAAGTTACGCCCCAGCATCCCACATCGGCTAAGTCAGGGTCCAGGGAAGTGCATTTAAGGGGGGGTGTGACCCCTTCCACCCGAGGGCCCTTTTGGGGCAAGTGTTGCCTTGAGAGGACAAAATCGTG
>JANHAO010009779.1:0-18129 GCA_026873985.1 Saraca asoca
CATGGCTTTTGTTTTATTGAATGACAAAGGAATATTCAAATGAGGAATAACTTCTTTCAATAACTCCAAGAGCACAGTGAATGATACATTGCTCCATCCATAGAGACACTTCAACAAATACAATCAAATAGTAAACGACAATGTCAAGAAGTTTTTACAACCCGAGTATAATTCTTCTTTTGCCTCTTCAATGAAGTTAAAAAATTTCTTTGCATATTCATTAGGGCCTTCATAAAATCTTCCTGTTTATCCCACATATCTAAATATATCATTTAGTAGCCCATTAGTGTCATCATAATAGTCATCTTCATCATGCATGTTGCTATCAAGATCCATTAAAGTTACACCCTCTCTATGATTATACCATTCTTTGTACCCCTCAATAAATCCATGTCATATCAAATGACTATACACTACATCTCTCTTTACCCATTTGCCATTACCATAAATAGCACAAGGGCTTGAAATCTCTCCTCCTTGTGGTTTTCCTTTAGTGAAGGCATAATTCAAGAAAAATTCAACACCATTAATGTACTCTCTGCTATGCCTTGGTAAATCCATCCAATCCTTTGTGACATACTTTAGTTTAGTGAGAAAAGAAAATTAAGTAACAAGACAAAATAATCTTATCAAATCACCAAATTCATTGAATTCTAAAAAATAAAATTGTTCTTGAATCGATTACCTAATCAATTCATAGAAGTTTCCAAACCTTTGATGAGGAATTGTCGAAGACAACTTCATATGAATCGATTTAGGAACCGATTTATTCACCCTGAATCAATAACCTAATCATTTTGAAAAGTTTATAAAACTTTGGTATGAAATTGTCAAAAATAGCTTCTCATCAGTCAATTATAGAATTGATTCTTTAGAAAGCTATCTTCAACTAAAGTTATATGAATCGATTATGTAATTGATTCATTGATGTAGTTCTATGTGAAAATTCAAATGGGAATCAATTCTTGAATCGATTCACAATCTAAAACTTAGTGGCCCTACCCTCTTCTATACGCAGATCTGTGCTTATAAGTAGATCTATCTCTAATTCATCTAATTTTATCAAATGAAACATCAACAATTTTTGTTTTCATCAAAATAAAGTCCATAAAATAGAAGATTCAACCAAACACAAAATAAAATACTTATCCTGACATTTTTTAGCCTGGGTTAGAATGCTAGTTAAAGAAATACTAGAGAACTTGGCAAGCAGAAGCACAAGTAGAAGGAGTAGAAATAGAACCGCACCCAAAAGGATTCAGCAACAGCAGAAATAGAAGCAAGAGCTGTAACAATAGAAATAGAAGTAGTAGTATCAGCAACAGAAGCAGAAGCAGAAGCAGGAAGAGTAGTAGACAGCTTATTTGGCCGGAGAGTAGAGAGGGAAAAGGGGAAAAATATTGGAGGAAAGAGCAATGCATACAAAAAAAGTGTTTTTAAAGAAGGGAAAAGGAAAAACTTATAAAATCAAAAGTAATCAAATTAAATATTATAAATTGTTGTAAAAAAATTTATTTGGCAACACAATTTAAGTGTTGCCTATTAATCAAAATTTGCAACACTTAAAAAAAGTATTGTCTATTGTATTTATGGCAACAGTTTTAAGTGATTATTGCCCAAAATTAGAAACAAAGGCAACAATGCAAAAAACTGTTGCCTATTCTAGTTATAGGCAACAGTTTTTGACTATTCCCAAGTTTAGTGTTGCCAAAAGCTAAAAATATTGTAGTGTCTCTACCATTGTCACTTCAAATACTTATTATTGTTATTTTTTCTCATTTAAAAAAGCCATTGCAAACTTTTGAAAAGCTTGAAAGTTATCACTTTTTTCAGCAACAAACAATGTCCATGTATACCTTGAGTAGTCATCAACAATTACAAGGATGTAATGATTTCTATCATGACTTTTATTTCTTAATAGACCAATAAAGTCCATGTAAAGTAGCTAAAGTGGTCTTGATATACAAATAACATTTTTAGGTTTGAAAGATGCCATTACTTGTTTTCACTTTTGACATGCATCATGTAATCTTTGTTGTACTTGAGCATAAGCAAACTAACAACTAAATCATCATTCGAAAATTTTCCACTAATATCCACACTTGCATGAGCAAGCCTTTTATGCCAAAAATTCACACTAATCAAACATTTAGAAACAATAATAGGCTCATTGTCAATATCAATTATGTAAATATTGTTGTATCTTGTACCAGTCAACTTAATTTGCTTATCATTCTTATTATGAACTATGCAATAAGGGGAGTCAAGGTAGACTTTATTCCCCTTGTCACAAAATTGCCTAATGTTGAAAAAATTGCGTTTGAGCACTTTTACCAATAAAACATTTTCAATGCAAGATTGAGGGTCCTTAGCAACCTTGCCTCTACCTATCATTTTGCCCTTAGCATTATCTCCAAAGGTCACATTTCCACCATCAATAGATGTGAGAGAGAAGAATTTGGTCTTGCCACTAGTCATGTGTTGAGGGCATCTACTATCTAGAAACTGCATGTCACTCTAGAATCTCACACACACTTACATAAGGAAAAGCATTCTTTGGATGTGTGTACCCAATTGGCCTTGGGTCCCTGAGAATTGGTTCCACTAGATGATCCTTTTGATACCCAAATCATTTTCTCTCCAACATATGTATTCTTTTTGTGAACACAATAATACCATGACTCTTATGTCCATAATCGAAACACATCCTTTGAGGTTGATTTCCCATGGTTTCCCTAATAAAAAGGTTTTATAAAAGGAGTTTTTCACACTAGGCTTATATCCAAGTCTCTATTTGTTGAAACCATGCTTTAGCTTCCAATCAAAGCATCAAGTGTTTGCTTGCCCTTTGTGAATTCCTCAAGCATCTTGTTCAAATCATCAATCTTTGACTAGAGACTTTCACAAGTGGCACACACTTATGATGAGTTCTTAAGGTTCTCAATTTCTTCCAATAAATCATTCTTTTCCTTTTGCAAAATCCCAATGCCATTTTCTAAAGAAGCATTTATTTTCTTTCAATGATTCATATTTATTTTAGTTCACATTATCAAGATAATGGACAAAATCATCAACTTTTACCTCATTTTCATTATCTCCCATAGCTACGAGACAAATTAGTACTTCCTCATCCTTTTCTTCCTAACAATTGGAATCCATGTCATCAACACCCCAAGTTGCTAAATGAGCTATTTTGCTTGGGTACTTGCTTTTCATTCTTTCATGCTAAAATTTCTTTTTTGAGGTACACAAGGCAATCATACTTGATATGTCTTGGCTATTGAACTCATACCATGTCAAGTTAGCTTTGTTGCTTTGCTTTATTCTACTAATATTTCCCTTTGGGAGGGGAGGAGACCTTCTTCTGCCAACAATCTTTTGAGCCTTTAGAAGAAATTGGTACTTCTTGGTGTGAAGGGCTTTAATGTATCATGGACATCTTTCAAGCTTTCCAACTCATCATCCTCTTCATCACAGGTGATGGTGGCTTTGAGAGTGAGGTTCTTCTTTCTTCTATCATCATCATTTGATTTGGAAAACCTATTAAGATCCATTTCATGTTCCTCCAAATTTCTAAAGATCTCTTAAAAGGTAGGTATGCCCATTTTCATGGACTTTGTGATATCAATAATCTTTAGCTGCTATTCTATAGTCAATGACTGAAGCACTTTGTGAACCGAATCAACATTGTCAAATTTCCCACCATATCCTTGATAGATTTTCCATTCATCTTGAAAAGTTCATATTGAGATATAAAAGTGTGAACTTTAGATGCTTTCACTTAAGGGGTTCCTATATAAGTAATTTGAAGAACATGCAATATATCTTTTGCAATAGCAATGATGAACACTCTCTCATACTCACTAGGGTATAGTGAATTAGATACAATCCACTTTACTTTATAAGCAAGGAGGTGTTTCTTTTTCTCATACTCACTCCAATCACTTCTAGGTATCAAAATTGTTACATTTTTTTCAACTTGGTTGGTATATTGTATCCATTTTTAGCTATTTCCTATATATCAATATTGGTGGCCTTTATGAAATCCTTCATTTTCTCTTTCTGATAAGTGTAATGTTGCCTATTGAACCCAAAAAGTTTGTTCAATTAAGTACATTCAAGCAAAATACTAAAACCATTGGAATCTATTTCATTCTCTTCAGGTAGTTACACCTTAACATAAGACCCAAGCCCAAATGTCAATTATAGCCCTAGATTCCACCAAGAGAGAGTAATTTAGTTTTACAATTTTAAAATTTTTCAAAAAATTTTCATGATTCTCTTTTCAATTTCTCAAAATACTGATCCCAAGATATTAATAGATCAACAATTTAAAGATCAAACTAAAGCAATCTAATTTCCAAAACTCTAACAAGTCACTAACAACTTGAACATCAACAAATCCACAAAATTAAGTGGAAAAATTCAAAGAGATTAGGAAAAGAGAAAGCAAACACAAATTTATAGTGGTTCCTCCTTGAAGATGCGCTTCAAGGTATACAACCACTCTTCAAGCCTTTGCAAGCTTAAGCTTATTCTCTACTATCCCATCAAATTTTCAATCGGCACTTGAAAAAGCTTCTTTACAAATGTGAATGGGATACAACATGTACCACTTGAGCAACCTCATTCAATACTAGAATCTAAAGCATTTTCACTCTAAAACACACACTTGGGATCCCTTACCTAGTATAGAAACCTTTAAAAGAAGAAGAAGATTTAACATTTACAAATAATAAATCGAGTTCAAATTTCTAATTAAAGCTCACTAGGTTGTGGATTTGCTCATATTTGGCTCAATAACAAGCAATGAAGAAATCAAATGAAGCTCAAAGTAGTAGGAGCATATTTGCCTTATAAAGTTATGAAAAATTGCCCTAAATGAGTGTAGAATTGATTTAAATAAAGACCCTTAGACATAAAAACCGAATGTTAATTTGAATTTTACCACAGGTGACTCGATTCATATGGCAAAAATTCAAATGTGAATTGGTTCTTGAATCAATTCTTAGGGATAGAATTTTCAAGTGTGAATTAATTCTTAAATTGATTTACCCAAAAGGAAAGGCCCGCTATACAAATTTCAAGTGCGAATCAATGCCTTTTATTTAAGTGTAACTCTGCCATCAATATGGCTTTATACCTCTCAATCTCCCTTTAAGCATGCCATTTCGTCTTAAAGACCCAGTTTCAACCAACAGGCTTGCAACCATCAGGTAATCTATGAGATCTCACACATCATTGTGGTTCATCAAAAATAACTTGTCATTCACAGCCTTCATCCATTGTTATTCAATAATGAAATTTTCATACTGTTGTAGGTATATTAGATAGTCATTATTAATTGTTAGTCTATGAGCCCTTTGGATTTCCTCAAGGGTACATCTTCATTTACAAGGCTTGATTCTTTTCTCTACCAATGGAGCTTAAGCTTCTCAACTTCCACTATTGGTTTACCATTTGTTATATTGAATCATCTTCTAGATAACTTCAGTTGTTTCAAACAATGATGGTACTTACAACTTGTTCCTCTCTAAGAGAGATCTTGCATGATATTTTTTTTTAAAACTATTCTTCAACCAATCTTTAAAATAGACAAAACGACCTACTTCAGTTACCCCAATGGTGTGCGGTTAGATAGTAAAATTTGCTGCCTTTATAACCATTACAATATATGATAAAATGATCATTAATACTCATTAGATCAAGATTTTTTGTAAATGAATTATATGGCATCATTTCAACCTTGCAATCCTCAAACATGGAAATGCCAAAGACTAGGCTTTTCCATGCAACAATTTATATGCTATTTTATGTATAGACATAATAGGGACTTGATTCAGAATATACACAGCGATCTTAAAACATAGCCCTATAGAAAGTTTAGTAAAATTGAATATGCCAACATGCACCCACTATATCCATGAGCATGTAATTCCACCTTCCTACGATCTCATTTTGATCAGATGTTCCAAGCATAGTGCAATTGGCCTCAATTCCACAATCTTAGAAATACCTCACAAAAGAACTAGGATTCCCATTAGTTTCATCATATCCCTATAGTACTCATCACCTCTTGGAAAATTGCACTTGATTTTCTTTCTCATTTTGAGTTTAGCTTTAGTCTTGAACACTTTGAAAGCATTTAAGGATTCTAACATCTCAATGAAGAGTTTCATTAAGCCAAAACTTGAATAATCATCAATGAAGGTAAATAATCAACATCCACTTATAGCGCTTAGCATAATTATCCCACCAACATTACTGTAAATCAACTCTAGGATATCTAGTGTTTTGGTCCTTTTGCTTTTAACTTTAGTAGGGAATTTTTCCTTGATGCAATTAACACACGTGCCAAAACAATTAAGTCTAATTCATGAAAAATTTCTCCTTATATCAATCACTCCACCTTTTTTGTTGGAGACATCACCCAAATGCTTATGCTATGGCATTGAAAATATCATATAAATTCTAGCTCCTATTGTTTCCAACTAAAGTGTTTATTAAACAAACTAACCCTTTCATTTCCAAATGGCAACTATAGTCACAATTCTAAAGCAAAAATTGAAATTCATTCCTTATCATGGATGGTATATAATTTGTGTCACTTAGCACTAAAATATGACTAGAAGAAAAATTTGAGGAACTACTCCCATTTGCTTAACTTGCAATTTTCTATAATTCCCAATTTGACTATCGACTTTCTATCACTTGTCTTCCTCTTGTTTCTTAGTTCCTATAATGAATTCGTAATGTAAATGGTTACAGTAGTGTCTAACCACTAAGTGTTTTGTGAAACATCTAGAATATTAGACTCAAAACACACTAGAGCTAGAGGAAACTTCTTATCTATAGTGTTGAACATACAGATAAACTTTCTTGCATCTCAAAATTAGGTTCCTTTGTTAGTTTTGTGACATATTCCCACACTCAACACTTGATCCGTGTTAAATAAAGCTAATGCAGTGACTCTTCCTTTCTTCATGTCATCTTCTGATTGATTAACAATTGAGATCATTTTATCAATAGCTCATTCACCCCCTTGGGTGTGATAACATGTTTTAAGAACATCAATTTGAGCCAAAAAAGGCACCAAAACAACCTAAATCAAATAATTATTTCTCAAGTCCACTTTCATGTCCTTCAAATGATTGTAATAGTGCACCTATTACACTATATGATTATGAACTCTACTAACACCATCATGTGTCATTTTCTTGAACAATGAGAGGTACTGTCACTTACTATCCTTATTGAACTTTATGAACTTCTTAGCTATAGAATCCATAAAGGCTTTAATGTTTGGAGAGTCAATAATATTTTTCCTATCGATCTTATCCTTAGTATATATCATAACCATTGAGTACAGTCTATTGGAAGGTATCCACTTTTTATGACGAGCCATTTGTGCAGCAATAAAGTCATCATTAATCATCAACTCTTCCTCTCTCAATGCCAAAATTGAAGTTGGTGATTATCATATATGATATCAAAATCTTAGCCCAATCCTCACAATTATTCCTATTCACCATTTTCATAGAAGTTTGTTGCATAAGTAATGAAGATTGATGAAATAGAAATTTATAAAATTCATTATAAATTTCCAACATGCATGTTTGATATAATCATGCTATAATATTTCTTCAATAACTCTGCAAATGTGAACAATATTACACTATGAAACCCAGCACCAACAAGGCATTTAAGGCTTCATAATCTAATATAAGAATTGAATGTTACATTCTTAGAACTTAACACTGTTAGAGTATTCAAAATCTAAAGAACATAACAAGCAATTGTAGCACTCACATTATAAATTAATTTAAAATTATGGATAGAATTTATGCAAAAACTTCAACCCAAAAACAAGAAAAAATGTTCATGTAAAACCCAAAATATTTCTCATTATAAATTTTGGATTCATCAATAATTCAAACACACAAAATTGCTAAATAGAATTTTGCATAAATTTAGTCTTATAACATGACAGAAAAATTGACTCTAATGCCAATTACAAGAATTGCTAGAACAAAATAGCTAATAACCTAATCTTTAACATCATAGTACAAAGTATAAAATCTATGAAAATATATTTTTACAACTAAAACAGTGCATACTTGATGCTGATTTAGAATCCTTGAAGCAAAACTCTAGGTCATGTTCACTCTTCACAAACCCTAGTTAAGAAAAGTGAATAACTTTCTACCTCTTCAATGGGGTGGCTACAATGCTACCTAGGGTGTGAGTAGAGACCTACCTTATTATAATCTTATTGAGCCAATTGACAAATTATCGTAGGTCCAATTAGAAGGCTTACACCTCTGATATCCACAATAGGTTTTGTGTCAATAAAGGTCTAATTATATGATCGCCTTGTATTAGCCCATTATACAATATTATGTTAACATTCAATTATCCAGGTGAACAAATATTCTGAACTATGGTAGTCTAATATAAGAAATTCTAACAATCACCACTATCTTACTTTCTTATTTAAAGAACTTTTCCTCAGGAGTTTAAAGAAGCCATACACTTAACATATGATAGTCCAATATAGAAAATTCTAATGGCTACCACTATCTTCATATAAAATCAAATCACCCTTGTTCCAAAATGATGAATTCCCTTGGCTATGTTTCAATCTTTCACAAGTCCAATTGCTAATTGCTAGAGCCAAGAAACTAGCTTGGAATCTATATCAAGATCCCTCTAGCTTGTTACTTCCTTTTGAAAAATATTTTCAATTTGTTATTTCCCTAATAGTTAAAGATGTTTATGCTATTAAGAAAATAAAATATTTTCAATCAATATGATTAAAAAAAATTATTTATAATCTTTAAGATGAAGTCTATCACATGAGAGTTGAACAAAAATTACAAAATGCTCAAAGTAAAAAAAAATAAAATTGAAGTGTTCAAAATTCTTTTTGAAAATTAAGCAAGTGGAGAAATTTCAAATGTTTTTTAAGATAGAAAACAACATATGATATTTGTACTACATAAAAAGGACTTTGATGAAAGAGATATTTCTACAAAAGCATGACATATTCAAATGAAAGAAGAATAATTATCAAATTATTGCAAAAATAGATTAAAGATTTATTAAATATAAAATTAATAAGATCCAATGAATCTCTTTGGAATTATTCAACTTTTTGTGTAAAGAATCAAGTTGAATAGAATGCGATCCTCCAAAATTGGTAATCAATCACAAGCATCTCAATAAAATTCTTCAAAGGATATGATACCCAATTCTAAATAAAAATGATTTATTAGCAACATTATATAGTGCGACAATATTTTCACATATTATATATCTTGGCATATTCAGATGATAGAAGAAGATAGATACAAAACTATTTTTACAACAGCCTTTGAATATTACAAATGAAACATAAATCCTTTTGGAATAAAAAATAAAATGTTGGAATTTTGAAATTATGATGAATGATATTTTATTCTATATAAAATCCATTTTATGTTCCATATCACCCTTTAATGATTGATTATACATAATTTATTCTTATTTAAATAATATACAAAAAACATATTTTTTTTATTTTTAAATTACTTAAAAGGACAACGAAAAAGGGAGAGAAATTAGATTTTCAATTATTATTGTTAGAATAAACGTGATGAAGACAAAAAAAAGGCAATATTAATATGGTTAGAAATTTTAATAATTTTTTTATAATCCCAATTAAAATAAATATTGCTTTAAATATCTTTTTCATTGGTTGGAATTATTGCTTATAATTATTATCGAAATATTTTAAAAATACATTCTAACATCATTAAAAAATTAATATTCAATTATTGATCCTATAATGAAAAATTAAAAATTTTAATCACGGCCTTAAATAAACACTTCATCACAAAAGGTGGCCCATCTTTCGTGGTTTGAGCGAGAAACTATAACTCTACCCTCAAAAGTAAAATTATCAACACTTTTAAGTCGAATAGCTGAAAGAAGATTAGGCTTGAGAAACGCCAATTACGAAGGAAATTCATTCAATCCTTCTCAATTTTTTTTTCTATTAATATTTTAAAAATCAAAATGAATGATGATTAAAAAATTCAATGGATCATGATTCAACCGATTATATTGATAGTTGAAGCGGATAAAGTTATATATATAAACAAATGACTATTATATTTATCAAATATAAGAATATTAAATTTATAATATTTTTTATTCATTGTATATATCAAAATATATTATTTATTAATTATAAGAATATTAAATTATAATATATCTTTTATATTAAAATATT
This sequence comes from Saraca asoca, assembly GCA_026873985.1. Classification (NCBI taxonomy): domain Eukaryota; kingdom Viridiplantae; phylum Streptophyta; class Magnoliopsida; order Fabales; family Fabaceae; genus Saraca; species Saraca asoca. Next base: position 10,274 of record JANHAO010009779.1, read on the forward strand.
GAATTATATTTCATTATTTTTGTTTGATGTGAAGTTAAAATAAATTTTAGTATGATGTTTAAATTTATGAATTAAAGAAAGAAATATGAATATTTATAAACTTCATATGCATGACTATCTAATGATTGCCAGAGTGCTGCTTCTCTATCAAGTTAGGGTTAGAGCTGTCTGATCTGAATTAATCGATAAAGTGATTCTAAAATATAAATCGAATCAGCTCTTGAAGTAATTGAGGGTTGAACTGATAAAACCATCGAACCCAATTTTGTAAACAATGATTTGACCCATTCATATCATCTATCAAACTACTGAATAAATAAACTGTGTAATTTACTGAGCTACAAGACTCATGAGTCATGACTTATTGCATTTATCCACGAGTCACTGGAATTGCAGCCAATATATTTAAGCAAAAGCACCTCTTTCAGCAACAAGACCTAATTTTTGTCCTCTGTGTTGCAGATAAAATCAAGGGTTCGTGGACATATAGACCTGAAAATTATAAAAAAGAAAGGAAAGTTGATTACTTGCTAAGAGAAAGTTATGCAGTTTATGGGTTTTGAGAAAGTTATGCATTAACATGGACTTTGCCCAATATATGATATTATAACATGTCTCCTTGCCTTAACCTAGTAGAAAGAAGTATATTATTAATTTTCTTACTTTTTGTTACTCATATACTTTTTCAAAACTCACATGCATTGTAAATTTCAACTTACCATCAAAGCGGGCCAAGCATTAAGCAAGTCGATTTCTTGCTTGCAAAGAATTAATAATAATATGCTTTTATTTAAATTTATATTCAATTATCATTACTTTTATCTCAATGACAAAATTATCAATCATTCAACTTTTTTAAAAAAATAAATAAATCCTAACTACTATCCACTTAACCTGAACCTCTAAATCATTAGTCTTAAATATTTAACCTAAATATAACCCCTAAAATTCTAACCATTGAACCCTAAATTCTGTCTACTAAACACAAAAATCATATTCAATCAATCCTAAAACATTAACCACTAAGCTCTAAACCCTAACTATTTACTCTTAAAATCTAAATATAAACAAATTTTGGCACGAATATTTTCATTCTAAAAATTAATAGAAAAATACATATATTTTTTTAGTTCAAAACATAACAAATGCTAAAAAATGTAGATTAAAAAAATGCGATTTTCAATGGTCAGTAAATACTCTTCTTAATCAATTTCCTAGAAGTTCTAGGCAAGTGTTTAAAGGGAAGAGAGTTTTCATAAAGAAAGAGCATATCGAGGATGTGCTTCTATCCCCTACACATGAATCAAAAACAAACGTGAACAGAAAAAAAAAAGGGCGATTGATTAACAAATGCCTACACGTAACACACGAAAACTGATTGCACTTGCTAGACCAAATAGTTTTTCTGCGCCTGACGCAACATTCATTATTTGAGGAAGTGGTCCAACTTTTGGATTGAATGACTTAAAGTATAATATAGTAAGACAAGTCAAACAAGAAAATGAAAATGATAGCATTACAAAAGAAATAAAAAAATAAGATATATAAATTGATGACGCGTGTCATGAGTAACATAGTTCAAAATAAACTCACTCGACCTGTGGCCATTCAGTCATGGTAACAAGTAGGTTGAACTACCTAAATTCGGACAACTGGATCATATCGTTACAAACAACCTAAGTCTCCGTAAGATTAAATGCATGATTTAGGGTTACGGACGAATAACTAAGAACTTTGGGATGATCTCCGAGGTCAAAAGCTTCACTGCTGGAGAAGTTAATTTTTTAGCAGCCTCAATGCCAACTAATATATTCAAAGGTATACAGAAATAGAGTGACTGCATTATCAATCGTTAAGGGAGAATCTCATTCACATTATTAATACAACGTGAACACGTGGATGTTCACTATTTATCCATAAACATGCCAATTGGCATGACTAATGCCTATATAATGCTTAGGCACCTCCTTTTATAGATCATCTTCATTATTGGTGTCAAAATTTTGCTTCTGGAATTAATTTGAACATCAAAATACATTTGACGGTTCACTGTTATAGTGTTTGACTAACATTATTCTTTGTGTGGATCACCTCTCCAATCTATTTCAACAATGAGTTTTAATCAGAATAAAGTTCTTGGCTCACTCAAAAAGGGCCATCATATGGCTAAAGTTGGTGCTAGCAAAATTTGAACTGAGAAATTATGACTCAAAATGTCACCCTAATTCAATCTCTTGTTTTTGCTAGGGGTGATGCTGCTCGCTACGATTGTTGCTGCTGACGAGGATCAAAATTTGCCTCCCGTCATGGTCCTACCACCATTGGTGAGGGTGCCACCTCGTTTGCCTCCCATTATCATCCGTTCACCACCACGGAAGCCACCTTCCGTAAAGGAAACCTCAACCACTCACGCTTAGAAACACCATAAATACAATCATGCCCATGGGAAGTACCTACAGGAAATATTCGATACGAAATAATCTAATCCTAAACATATGACATGTAAATAAAATATAACAAATTACAAAATTGAGATTCAAAGTAATCAAAATTACCTGAAATGACTTTAGATGCAGAAACTATCCCAGATCTAGAATCCTGCACAGAAAAAAAGGAGAATTACTATCCCTATTCCACCTTAGACTCTCTATGTCAGTTTAGATGGGGAAACTGAACTTTTAATGATGGTTAGGAATAGGGTCTCACCCTGTGTATATAAAGAAGATGGGGCAAGCTTATTCATTATGGCAAGTTCAATTACAGGGCCCAATATTCACTAAGCCCATCAATATGATCACAAATAAATTGGGCTTAATAACAATAGGTTCTAAAATGTGACATCCAATTAATTTAAGACAATATAGAATTATGTTAGTCCATAAAAATTCTAATAGTACCCACCATCTAAAAACAAAGTACAACTTCTCATCAGCTAAAAATGCTGCAAAATATAGTTGAAATAAAAGCAGCATTAGTAATTTGTCGTTAATTATGAGTTTTATAGATTGTCGAGATCTACCTAGTATATATTTTTAGAATAAAGATTTGGTTTAACTTTATGCTGGGTATGTGACAGCTTATGCTTATTACTATGCCGTATTTATGGAATGAATCTATCTTATGAATGAGGCATCCGCATAATATGTTATCCAAATCTTATCATTGATATTGTCTTATAAAATAATTAGATCTTATTGCAAACTCCACACTCTCTGCTAAAGAGTGTGATTAATATTTTAAATTGTGATTTGTAATTATAATGTTGATGCAAAATTAGCGATGCACATTATTTTACAACTACAATTTTAAATCACAATAAGCATATTTTTTTGCAATTTTAGTAATCATAATATAACTATAATTACAACTTAGATGCACTTTTTGATGTGGATTAAGATTTATTTGAAATAATAAAATAAAGCATGTCATTCTATACATTGGGAATTGACAGATAAAGATACATTCTCGAGAGCTGGCAAAGTAAAAATATCATCGAGATTAATTGCTTTCTAGAATCTAATTCTCTTTTGGTGATATCTTACAAAATATAGGGCTTTATGATTGATATATATCTATGTGTGAGTGTTTATCTTAAGTACTGTTATTTGAATTTTTCGAAAGCCTGTTTTGGACTGGTTAAGGTCCGTTAGGGGGCCTAGTTGGTTTGGTGGGAGTCCAAGGCAGAATTGGATGTCACCGAGCAAGAACCCAGGATCATCGAATGAGAGCCAGAGACATCTCGCATTCTCTCAAGCGGAAGAGTACATCTCACTATGGGAACTCCCAACTCCTCAGCAAGGAGTCCTTGACCCTCGGAAAGGCGGCTAGGCATAATTGACGAGGCCAGTCAGAACCGTCATCTCGCTTAACTCCGAACTCACCTACTTACAACGGCTACCTATACAGAACCCCGTTAGTAACCTGATGCATCCATTCCTTGTTGATAGCTTAGTCTCTAAACTTAGACATCAACTCGCCAGAAATCCAACAATGATTTGCTCAGCATTAATTATCCAGCGCCAAGCATTAAATGATTGAAACGGTGGAAGTAATCATTCCACTACTTATGAAATTACACCTGTAATCCTCTCTCCTTCTATAAAGAGGAGGGGGAGGGGGAGGCCATCAAATAGAGAGAGAGAGAGAGAGACATACATGTAAAAACTTTGCCAAAATAAAGAGTAAGCACTGTTCACTGAGAGAATACTCCATTGTTGTATCCTGTAAAATCGATCTCCCTGAAAGCAATAAAAAATATCAACGTGGACGTAGGGGCGAAACTGGCTTTAGCCGAATCACGATAAACTCTTGGTGTCGCTACTTCCTCCCCTTCTCCTTCACTATTTTCCTTTGCTACTTCTTCACCATATTAAGCTTGCAATCAGGGATAACATTGAATATAATTGGTTGTCCAGATTTTGGTGTCAATAATTACCTAGTTAAACCTTTTAATTCATTCAATTGATATGATCTAGTTTTAATCAATCATATTTCTTATAATGAAATCCTATTACTAGTAATTTCAAGGGACTGAAGTTTCGACTTATAAGTCAACAATGATTTTAAAATAAGGTAACCTATTACACTCCTAGATTCTTAGCAAAAAATTACAAAGTGGAATGTTGCGGGAGTCTTGATTTTTAAGAAACACTAACTTTGTCGTGTTACCAAAGAAAAAGGGAAAAATCAAAGATGACTTCAAATCCGGCAGCTACTGCTTTGATGTGAACGTTGTTGTGTATACCCAAGTTCTAAATTGAAGTAGCGATTCTGATAGCGATGTATCTTTTGTGGCTACAGGTGTTACGGAAATAAAAATATATCCTGTGGACATTATGATCGTGATTTGTCCACAAAAAATATAATAACTATTAATTTATGTTATTAGATATTAATTCCTTTAATTCAACATAATCTTATATTATATTAAATAAAATCTATTCATAAATAAAATATCAAGATTTTTTTTCTTTTATTTTATTAAAAAATTTTATAAATGGATATATTGAGTTGTTGCGATCATTGCGGATCCAATACTACGTTATATTGTGGTGTTGGAGCCAAATTACACCGTACTAGTTGTGATTTGCAAAATTAGAGATTATGGTTAGGTAAATAGTGAATATTGAGTTAATGTGAACGAGAAAAAAAAATATGTACATGCTATCATCAGGTTCTAAACTAGAAAATAAATTATTAAAGGAGTTAAAGTACAAATTACCATGAACATATATGAAATCAATTTAATTTTTAGAGTTTATTTATGATCCTTTCTAAAACAATTTCCAAAAAAAGTGGGAAAAAAGTTTATATTTGATTTGAAAACTTTTGAGGGGCTCAAGCCACCATCCATCCTCGAGGCTTGACCACACTATGCTTTTAATAAAAGTTCAGAAAAAAATCAACATTTTTAAAAGCTGGAAGAGTTAAACCCCCCATAGCATAACACACCTCGCCACTGGCTAGATATTTTTTTGGGGGCTCTTAATTTTTCTCTATATAAAAAATCTAATGAGGAAGATAATTACGTGAAGATGAAGAGAAAGGCTTGTTTAACTGAGGGTATATTTGATAACACAAAAACTTTTAACACTAAAATTCAAATTTTAAATTTATTAAGTACTACATTTATAGTATTTTAATAGTTTCTTGTTTTAATCATTGAATTTAGTTTGAAATTTAAAAATTTAATAACAAAATATTAAAGTTTTTTATAACTTCAAAATTATTACTAATTATGATTTTAAAAATTCTATATATTATATTCTTAAATAATATAATATCCCTAATTTTTATCTCGAAAACAGAGATAAATTGGTTATATTTATGCAGCAAAATTTTATTTAAATTGAGTAACTCCCTAATGTATTGCAATTTCCACCAAATGAATTTAATTTTTTTTTCTTAATTTGCTATCTAGTTTCTACTTATCAAATAAATAAAATATAATTTTTAGCCTACATTTATTCTGTTAAGTGCCAGAATGATATAGTTAAACACACAAAAACTTTACTTATCCCTAAAAAAGCCTTAATTATCTCCCCAATATTCGATAAAACATTAATTAGTTACTAAATTTCAACATCTCTTGAGAAACTATGTGTAAAAGTATAAAAAATGATATCAAAAAGATTCAAAAGAAGAAAAAATGCCTTTACAAATAGTATATAAACTATGAACCCTGCTACATCTAAATTTATGTAGTACCTGTTAGATTATTTTAATAATTTATAGTGGCCCATGTAACTAATAGACTGACTTTAAATAAAAGATGACCTAATATGATAGTGGTTTGGTCTAAAAGTAATTAAAGCTAGTGGGGGTTATTTTAAAATTTTAAATTTTAAAATATAACTCTCGCTCCTCTCCCTTCATTATATAAAGAGTTGTCTGAAGTTAGAGATAATATAAGAGAGACAATACAATAATAGAAAACTAAAGGAAACAGAGGATATTTTCATCATCAAAGATACAGAAAAGAGGAAGGAAGAGAGGGGAAAACTCACACAAGGACATTCACCAAGAAATCATCATGAATCCAAGTAAGGTCTTTATCCTTCATCAAATATACAGTGAGAATTATGATATCCTAGATTCATTTATAGTTCAGTATAGTTTTCTACATAGTTTAAAGTTTTAAAAAACTACAACTTATGGTATTTAAATTCTTACAATTGGTATCAGAGCATAGTTAGCAATATTGTAATTCTCCACTAATGACCGTGTTTTTCCTCAATTTATTATTAGTAGCATTATTATTGGCATATGTATTGATAATTGATTTGCAAATGAAGTCTCATAAATGCTCGGCCATTAGTTTCAAAACAAGATTAGAATCCAGCATTTTGATTTCAGGAAAGGGAAAGCAATAAGACGATTTGGGGAAATGCCAAATAAAAAAAAATTGTTAAGAAACTGATGGAAAATCATGGAGAAGGAGAAAATTGCAATTGCTTAGTTTTAATGGGCGAAAAGAGAAATTTTGGTTTCGTTTTGGATCTAGAAAACCTTGTTAATTTCTCAAAATTATTATGCAAATCTGCCTAAAAATTAGTTGTGGATAAATTTGGACAAAAAATTGCATGGAAAACGCCGGAAAATGGCAGGAAAAGCGCCAAAAAGTTGTTGGAAAACGTCCAAAAGATGGGAAAAATGCAGCCCAGGCCCATTTCTTTGAAACCGCGTCATGCCAGTAGTCGGGTCGACCTGGCTATTGGACAAGACGGTTGCAGGCGCGTGGATAGACCAAGCTCCAGTTAAAGATGGTTACAGTATACTATGCCTGGTACACTGCAACAGAATAGTGTAGCTAAAAGGCAGAATCATACTCTTATGGATATGGTTAGGAGTATGTTAAATTATAATATTGTACCTTTATCATTGTGGATGCACGCATTAATGACCGCTACATATATGCTCAACAGGGTTCCTAGTAAAGTAGTTCCTAATACCCTTTATGAACTGTGGATGGGAAGGAAACTTAGTTTGAGACACCTTCATGTTTGGGGTTGCCCAGTAGAAATAAAGGTGCATAATCCACATGAAAAGAAGCTTGATGCAAGATTGGCTATCCTAAAAAGTCAAAAGGTTACAGGTTTTACTATCCTAATCATACTACGAGAATAACTGAGTCTGGTAATGCTTGATTTATTAAGAATGGCCAGTTCAATGGGAGTGAGAAATCATAAAAAATGGATATTATGGAGACTTGTGGTAAATTTTCTTCACCTAATGTTTCTCTTCAGGTTGTTATCCCTCTTGTTGTATTATAGTCAAACAACACACAGAGACAACAAAATAATATTCAAAACCCACAAGATGAACGTATAGTTGATGAACCAGCTGACAATGTACAA
>JANHAO010009780.1:0-18117 GCA_026873985.1 Saraca asoca
TCAAAAATCTATCTCAATCAAGCCTTCATAGGTCTAAAACTAATTGCTACCACATCAGCTCATTAGAAGAGTTATTAATTTTTTTTTTTTGTGATTTAGCAAGCATGACTGAAAAAAAAAAAGAAAGAAAAATTTACAAAGCAAAGCATAAAAAAGATCAAATGCAGGAAAAAATAAAATAGACCAAAAGTTAGAAGTATCTACCCCCTATGCTTAAAATTTACATTGTCCCCAATGTAGTTAAGAAAGAAAAGATCATAGATGAATGGATAGAAACTTACCAGCTTAATGGTCTTCGGGTGGAGGTGGTGGAGGAAAATTATGCTCCAGGTGCCAATTGTACATGCTTTCCATCATTTGTTGCATATGTTGTATAGTAGCTTGCATGGATTGCAATGTAGTCCTTTGACTTATTTGTTCCTCCTTAATTCTGTTGAGTCGCATGAATAGCTGCTCTTGATCACTTGTTTGGGCATAAGAGGAACCTTCAATGTGAGGTTGTTGGATTGGTTAGGCTGGGGGTTGTGGTGGGAACTTTGCTTCTTCTACTTCTTCTTCATTATCTTCATCTACAAAATCCCCTTGAATTGGGTATCTCCAGTTGGCTTGGTTAATAACAGTGGTATGCTCAAAGAAAATATAGGGCATTACCCACTTTCTGTATTTGTTAAGCCATGAATGCCCCGATATTAACTTGATTATTATTTATCATAACCCAAAGAAAATATAACTCTCGCTGACTTGCAACCCCATCACTTTTTGCTCGTCCAAAAATAGTGTATGCCATTTGTTTTGCAGGTACTTGATGTGAGAATTGAGTTTTTAATGGTATTAAATTGTTCATTAACTGGTTAATGGATTATGGAAACCATTTTGAAAAAAAAAACATTATGAAAACTGAGTTCAGGACTTCCTGAATCGATTCAAATTTTTCAAAATTTCTTTGAGTTTTTGAATCAATTCACGTCTCGAAAACATACATTATGAATTGATTCATAAATCGTTTTACAAAATTTTTAATTTTTTGGGAAGATCTCAAAATTGTTTAAAATTTTAATAAATCTAGATGAATTGATTCTAGAATCAATTCACATAAGAATCCTAATGAGCAACTCATACCCAAAATATTTGCTTTTAAATATTTGTTCTCTAAATTGATTCATGAATTGATTTAGAGCGTGATTTTATATATACCTGAATCGATTTCAACTTCATTTATAGTTTTTTCTTCAGCCAACCTGAGAATTCACTCACTCACACACTCACTCTATCCCTCAACATCTTTTTACACAAATTTCTTTCACCAAAATGTTAGATACATCACATCTAACATTTCTAACTAATCAATTTCATCTAAACACCCCAAAATCAAAAGATCCCAAATCCAACCCCTAAACCCTAACTACCTATATTTCCTAAAAATCTCAGCAAGATGTCAAAAAGAATCAAACTCCCAACTAAGAGAAATAAAAAATCAGTAGCCTAAACATCCACACTAGTAGAGGAAGAATCATACTTCAATTCACCCAGTGAGTATACTACCTTTTTTCAATTAGCCAATAGAAAGGTAGAACCTTTTAAGTGTTTTAGTGAAAAATTGTTAGAAACTACTTATTTACCTATTTACTAGCCAAATATAGGTTAGAGAATTTTTAATATGTAAAGAAAACACTTATCCTAGGCTAGTTAGGATGTTTTATGCAAACCTAACTACTACTGATGATAAACTATATTGTTATATGATGCATAAACACATAGCAATTGATTCAAAATTTTTAGCTAATGAATTTGGCATAGATGCATCACCTCCTAAGCTTATTGCAGGATTCTTTCCTGATTATGGTAGGGAATCAGCTATTATGACGCTCTTTCCTTATTCTACCCTTAAGGATGAAAGTGGGAAACTACTCATTACTGGCCTATCCCCTGAAGATAGGATTTTATACTACACTTTATGCAAGGTGATACTTCATAGGATCACTAATTTAACACAAATTGTAGAGGATGAATTATTTTTAATGTGGATGATTAAAAATTAATTTGATTTTAATATGCCCTATTTTATACTTGAATATCTGGCTGAATGTTCTAAGAGGATAGATATTGGATTCCTCCCTTACGGTATGATCATTACACCATTATTTGCTAAATTCAAACTAAAACTTTCTAATGAACACCAATTTTTGCCAAGAAATTCTACCATTATGATAAATTTATCACATCTACACAACATGGTCTAGAACAAAATTGTTATAGGAATTTTCCAGTTCTCAAAATGAGCTGGAAAAGGCTCAGTTGCAGGTCAGTCTAAGTGAGAAAAGAGCCAAGATCATTAAATTGGTAGCTACACAAGCATAGAATAAGGTAGAAGCCCCAAGCTCACTAGGGGACAAGTCCTGACTCGCATAGCCAGTAACTTACTATACGCAAGCTCGTATTGCCAAATGTGAGCTCACGTGGTTCGTCCTTATAGACTGAAGGCCAGCAATGACTTAAATCAAGTGTCTTAGCATGCAGACACAGCATCATGCTCAGCAAAGAGCTCACCAAGGGTAAACTTGAAGCAGGGACCCTTTCAAACAAAGATTTGTGGGACTAGTCTATAAGAAACAGCGTGTCAAGCCTACCAGTAGCAAGTAATCCACAGAAATTAGCCAATAGCCTGCAGAAGCTATCTTGCAGTAGTCTAGGTTGTCCTATACATTTATTTTAATATAACAGAAATATAAATTATGTAATTATAATTATAACCTCCCAAGGCTTTATAAATAAGAGGAGGAAGATCATTGTAAAAAAGGCTAAAAAAATATCATAAGCCTGCTAGATTTTCACCAGATTAATAAAATGCTACCATGGATGTAGGGATCGGTGCTGCCTGATTTTAGATGAACCATATTAAAAGCCCTCCTCTATTCTCCTGGTTCTTCCTTTCCATCTCCTCCTTTCTTTGCTTGCTCAACCAGACTGCAGTTTAAGTCCCTGGAACTCTTTTGGTTGATTGGATTTGGGACTAAACCAAAATCTACTATCAACATTTTGGCACTGTCTTTGGGAACTCATTTGTCTTCTGATTGATATTCTGTTTCCTGGTTGATTTCCTGTCCAGTTTCAATGGTTAAAGGAAGAACCACCAGAGCTTCAAACATTGTGGTTGATTAGCCAAAGCGTCATGTCTTTACAACAGACTCCTCCACTGCTCTTATCATAGGTGTTGCTGCTGACTTGCCCCCAGCCCGCTCTTATTAACCTGCTGCTATTGTTAATGGTGTCGATAAAGCACACACCTGGCATCAGTGCTAGGAGAGACTAAAAAATATGATGGGAGAGTTGACTAAAGTAGCCATTATGATAGCATAGGTACAAGCTTAGGGTGAGCAAAAGCAGGCTAAAGTTACTACACCCAGAAACATTCACCAACAGCAGCAAGCTAGGTGCTCGAGTAGAGCTAATCAAGAAGTTTCTTTAGGTTGTTATTCCCATGACCAGGAGAGTCAAAGGAACCAACAATCTTTTAACCAACGATCTAAGGTATGGGACCCATTCCTGAAAAAGTTATTTCAAAAGATGAACCAGTTGGAGGAATGTCTTTGAGCTCTGAATGACCATGCTCGCTACGAGGATATGTCACTATTCTCTAAAGAGATCCAAGTGCAGCCCCTCCCTCTCAAGCTCAAAGTCCTCACAATTCCACTGTACAATGAGGACTAATCCTTATGACCATTTGCACGTATTCAACATTTAGATGGATTTGCAAACAGTTGATCCTCTGGTTAAATGCCTAGTTTTCTTGGCTACCCTTAGGGGTGTACCTCAGCATCGTTTAGAAGCCTTCCAGCTTACTCGATATGTAGTTAGGAAGAATGCCAGCAAAAGTTCATCAGCCAATACTGAGTGTTGAAGAGGCAACTCGTGCCCTTCTATCATCTCACGTTGATCTTCTAGCGTAAACATAAGTCACTGAAGGATTACATTGCCAGGTTCAGACTTGAAGCCAATTCAATGGACAATCCCTCAGAGGAAATAATTTTGGCAATGATCTTTACAAGACTTTACAAAGATGGGAAGCTGTATAAAAGCCTGTACAAGTCCTCAGTAAGAGTTCTAGCTGAATTTTATGAATGAGCTATCAAATAGATCAGGTGGGATGAAACTTTTAGCATGAAGTCCAAGCAAGAGGATGATGCGAACTGCCTCACTCAAAGTAAGAAGAGGAGCAATCAAAGTCAGAAAGCTAACCCTAGTGTCTAACTCACAAAGAAAGTGAAGATCGAGCGACCTCAGCATCTAAGTCACCATGATCACTACAACATGCTACCAGACACTCCGAATACAATATTTGTGACAGAAAAGGGAAAAGAAGATTTCAGGACTCCCAACCCCATAAGAACTCCTCGTGGCAATAGAAATACCAAAAAATTTTATGCCTATCACAATGAAATCAGGCACAATACTTCAGATTATCGAGCTTTCAGAGATGTGATTGAAGATCTGATTAAGAGAGGCTACCTAAAAGAGTACATGCTGTGACCTACAGAACAACAACCCTCTCAGCCTCAGCAAGATCCTGAGCAAGGGTAGTCAGCTGTAGTGAAAATTATATTTTGATCTTGTAATAAAGCATGTAGAAATAGCTCAAATTTTATGTATATAAATGGCCTCTGAACAAATTCTTAGTAAAATGATAGTTTGGAAGCTAGCCCTTGAGATGCGAGCTCCCCCACTCCAGCTTGTAACTATATCCTTTTAAATTTAAATTTCAAGTTAAATTGGCGTCACGCTAATGCGACCTACTTTTCGACATTGCATTAGTGTGACCACCTTAGCACTATCGCATTAGAACGACTTACTTCCCGACACCATCCTAATGCGACCTAGCATGCATATGACCAACTTTCTTAGGCACCATATGCACACAATCTCATCATGCACATGACCAACTTTTTCAGGCACCATATGCATGTGACCTCACCATGCATACGACCAACTTTTTCAAGCACCATATGTATGTGACCTTCAACTCGTACATATGACCAACTTTCTTAGGCACCATATGTACATGACCTCGTCATGCATATGACCAACTTTCTTAGGCACCATGTGCATGTGACCTAAAGTTCAAGCTCTCATGCGACCTATGTACTACTCATTAATAACAAAGGCACCTCGATGCCTATGCTCATTGCTCACTAAGAAGCTTGACCAATTAGTTATTCAAATATTTCATTTTATTATGGTTTGCAAGAATTTATATTATTGGCATCTGTGATATGTAGAATACTCTATACAACATGCAAGAATCATGAAGAAAGATCTCATTCATTAAGAGCCTCAACGAGGTAAATTTATATCATAAAGGGTCAAAATACAAATACAAAATAGCAGAAGTCTGCGGTTATTACATTTTGGAAAGAAGACTGGCTTTGTGGAGATGAACTCCAGCTAGCGCTAGTAGGAGGATCGATGAGCATTTTGCTCCTTAATCTTCTTTTGGCCACCTTTCTTGGTTCAGAGCTCCTTTCTAGCTCTTTACCCAGTGCTAAAAATTTAGAAGAAGCCAGCGGATGTGGCTAGAAGAGCAAACCCCCATGGCATCATCGTGAGGAAATAATCCAAGATCTATGCAAGATCTTCCTAAATCCTCAAAAAAGGATTGCCTGTGAAGGCCTTCTATGTAACAAATCATACACACCTCATCGGAAAGGCACACCATCTAAAATATAGGGGGGACTCATCTAAGGCACCCATTAGATCACTCAATGAAGAAGGAAGAAGAACTTCTTATGCTTTAAATAGATTGGCTAGGTCTTACCAAAGAGTCTAAAAGAACTCCTAACCACTTTTATTAAATGCCTCAGGAGAGAACGAGGCTGACTCGCCAATGGTCATGAAGCACATATAATAAGAGTTATGGCCTAGAGTAGATGAAACAATAGGTTGACTGAAGACTTTGACTATTTGATAATCTGTAAAGAAAGCCTTTTGCCAGTAAAACTATAACCCCTAGTCCGTGAAGCGAGCTGAGAGTTGGGGGGCTAATATTATAGACATTTTCTGGTTCTGTGAAATAGGTTGGCAAAGGCTTAGCACCAGATCAATCCAAATGAGAAAAGATCCAAGATCATTAAATTGCTAGATACATGAGCACAGAATGAGGTAGAAGCCCCCAGCTTGCTAAAGAATAAGTCTTAGCTTGCATAGCCAGTAACTCATTATACACAAGCTCGTATTGCCAAACACGAGCTCGCGTAGTTCATCCTTATTGATCGAAGGCCAGTAATGACTCAGATCAAGCATCCCAGCATGTGGACATTGCATCATGCTCAGTCAAGAGCTCACCAAGGGTAAACCTAAAGCAGGGACCCTCTCAAACAAAGATTTGTGGGACTAGTTTGCAAGAAGTAGTGTGTCGAGCCTACTAGCAGAAAGCAATCTATAGAAATCAGCCAATAGCCTGTAGAAGTCATCTTATAGTAGTCTAGACTATCTTGTATATTTATTTTGATGTAACGAAAATATAAATTGTGTAATTATAATTATAACCTCCCAAGCCTCTGTAAATAAGAAGAGGGAGATCACTATAAAAAAAAGGCTAAAAAAATTATTGTAACACTATCAGATTTTTACCAGAGTAATAAAATACTACCATGGACGTAGGGATCGGTACTGTCTGATTTTAGCCAAACCAAATTAAAAACCCTTCTCCATTCTGCCGATTCTTCCTCTCCATTTCCTTTTTTCTTTGCTTGCTCAATCAGACTGCAGTTTGAGTCCCTGAAACTCTTCTAGTTAGTTAAATTTGTGACTGAATCAAAATTCACCGTTAACAAAAATGATCAAGAGAAATGGACTAGGAAACGGTCACAAATTCCTCAATCCACTAAAGGTGCCACTAGTTCAGTAGAAGCTAGGTTGTCCAATGAGGCTAAAGCAAGAATAATTGAGGAAATACAAAAATTAACATATATAATTGATCGAATGAATAGACAAACTTTAATTGAGTCAATGGATGACCACTTGGCATATTTGGAAATTGAGCACCCAAACCACTATAACCAGGTCAATGAGTAGTTTAATTCCATGGAAACTCAGTTGCATAAAATTTCATAGCAAATGCAAGAGCATGATAAAAAGGCTGAACTGCAAAGAATGGATGATCAAGACCCTCCACCAGTCTAAATATGCTATGTATTGATGACTATATTTTGTATTCCTTAGTCCTATTTTCCCTTATTTCATTGATTTTGATCTTGTATTTTGGATCTTGATATTATATTTTGATATTGGATTTTGTATTCTTATTATTGTATCTTGATTTTTGGATATTTTGGATTTTGATATCATATTATGATTTTTAATTGAATTCTGTATTACTTTTGTATTGGATTTTGATATCATGATATTTGGATTATTCACTCTACTATGTTCTAATCTAATTACTTTCTATTCTTTTTGGTGCATTAATTTTCTTATGGATGCATTATTGCTTTTTGATGTGCCAAAAGTGGGAGAATAAAGGATTTTAGGTAAATTGAGAATAAAGAGATTCTAGATAAGATGAAAATAAGATATTTTAGATAATAATTCAGTTCCACTCAATTCAAAAGGGGGAGTAAATAAAAATATAAGTATGAGTAAATAAAAAAGATAAGTATGAGTAAATAAGAAAGATGAGTATGGTATATGAATAAGAGTCAATTTAAAAAGGAGAGTAAAAATTGAAAGTAAAGTGAGTAAGAAAAATTGACAGATTTTATCAAATTAAGAATTTTAAAACTTCATTTTGGATTTTTGAAAAATTTTGGTTTGATAGATTTTAGATTTTCAAAATCTTTGATCCTTATCTAAACTTGTTTGTCACCATCAAAAGGGGGAGATTGTTAGCCATGCTATATCTATATGGAGAGATTAGCTTTGCTATCATATTTTTCTTTAGTTTTGATGTTGAAAAGCAATTTTGATTAATATCATGTTATGTTCATGTGCTTAACATTTGTTCATTGATTATAGGATCAAAGTATGCGATTCAAGATATCAGTATTAGATTTAGTAATTCTTTTATTTTAATAAGATCTTTTATAAGTGTGTTCTAATCCATTTTGATCCAACGAAATAAGTTTCTCAAAATTGATAAATTAAGAAAAAAATAAATTAATTGAAATGAGTTTAAAATCAAATATTTTTTAAATTAAGTTTTCAAATACTTTTTCACAAGTGCAAGTTTTATAAAAACTATTTTTCATTGTGTGAATCGATTTATATTGAAATCTTGTGAAACTGTACTTGAATCGATTCATGAAGAAATGTTTTGAAAAAATATTTTTACAGAAGGTTAAGAATTTTCCTGAATCGATTACTTAAGAATTTTCCTGAATCGATTAAGTAATCAATTCATAATCTATTCACATAATAGTGTAAATTGATTCATACATCGATGTCAGTTGCCACACTATAAATACTACCTAACTTTATTTCAAATATAAGAATTTTCATATCTTCAAGTGTGAAAAATAGAATGAAAACTAGAGCTATAACTGATTTACCTCTAGCTTTTTAAATATTATCTGATTAAAGATCTTGGATCAAATAGGTGAAGAGCACACATTAGATAATTGATATTTACATCCCAATTTCTACATTGTATTTTCTTTCATTTCAGATTTTTAGGTTGATAGAAATCTGGTTTTCTTTCTAGATTTCTAGATTGATAGAAATCTGAGATACAAAGGAAGAGGTTAATTTTCCCTTTGCACCTTCTTTAATTATGAGGTTGATCATAATTAGTTAAAGGTGTAAAGAATTCTTGTAATATCTTCTTTAATTATGAGGTTGATCATAGTTATTAGAAGATAAAAGAATTTTTGTATCTCGGTTAGCAAGAGTCTAGTTAAGTCTTATGTACCCAAATAAATCTTGCTATTGTTAATAAAAAGTAACCATATAATTGAGGATTGTCCAGTGGATGTACACTTCAATTACAGTTTCAATTGAAGTGGAATCGTTTTAAGAATCTTGTGTTCTTTATTATTTCTGCATTTATCTTTCTAGTGCTATTCTATTTAATTCATTAATTGTTTCTGCTACACTACAATTTTGGTTTAACTGATATTCTATTATTGAATTTTGTATCACATCTAATCAATGACTACAATTTAATCTTGATTATCAAATAAAGATACTCTAATCATTTTGTTTAAAGACTTCCACTATTGTAAAACAAACTAGAATATAAATCAAAAGAGTATTCGTAAAAAAAAGGAAAGATTGGTTATATTTAGGACCAACAAATCCTTTCCCAATCTGTCTCCATTAATCACTCACCTGACTCCTTTAATCTTTATTATTTAGATTTGAATTGTTGTTGGATAATGTTATTGTGGGTTATGGTTTTTTTTCCATCCTAATTGACAAAATGCTTCACAATTCTATTTCTAAGTAATCGGATTTTTCTTCTTTTTCTTTATTTGGTTATAGGATTATGATCTTGAACCCGCCAACCCTTTGCCAAAGTTAGGCAATGAATTTGTTGCTACTTTGAATAATGTAAGAAAATTTCTCATAAAATTTATTCTGTTTCAATTTATTAATTAAAAAACATATGTCAATTAAATGTTTGGATGTGTTGCAGAATAAGTCATCTATTGCTAGAGAGTATTATCTAACTCAGATTGATCAATACCAAATTGAGTCTAATTGAAGCAATTTTTGTGATCCTGGTTGGTTAGGATGTGTCTTATCTATTTTCAACAAAACAAATAAAGAAAAAGCCAAAGCTTGAGTAATATGTAGTGATATTTAAGTTGATCTTTCCATTAGTGTCCATTAGAACCTTAGCTGACTCACCAAATATAGGCACTAATTTTGGGCTAAGTTCAAGGGATGAGATAAGCACTATGGCCAGGTTAGATGTTGGTGTCTTACACCTTGGGACAATTTTATAGAGCTTTGGACACAATAAGTACAACTATAATATGGATGTGGAATCAATTAGAAGGTGAACGTTACATTGGGTCTTATCAATGTTTGTAAGTTATTTGCAAAGCAATCCATGTGGTTTGAAATAAACTAATGGGATTCAAGTTAAGGGATTTGGTTCCTTTTTAAATTTTAGAGTTAAGTAAGATATACATATTCAGGCTGCATTCTCTATGGCTCCTACATGTTTGATTGGTTAAATGATGAAAAAATTGACTTTTGTCAATGTTTTTGCTAAATTTATTTAGGATAATGTTGACAATGGATTTTGGTTTTGCTAAAACCCAGCCAACCAAAAGAGTTCTTTGGGACTCAAATTGCCTTCTGGTCAAGCTAACAGAGATGAAGAAGAGAGGCAGAGGAAGAACAACAAGCACATAAGGGATTTTTAACGTGGTTCGGCCAAAATCAGGCAATACCAGTCCTTACGTCCACGATAGCATTTTATTATTCTGATGAGAATTCGATAGTGTTATAGTATCTTGTTGCAGCCTGTTTTACAGAGGTCTCCCTCCTTTTATTTATAGAGGTTGGGAGGTTGTAATTTTACAAGTTGTAATTCTGTTATATCAAAATAAATGTATAAGACTACATAGACTGCTGCAGTTTGGCTTCTACAGGTTGCTTTCTATGGGTGGGCCCTTGCTTGCTTGGTTTTCAAGCTGACATGTGCTTGTCTTACACTCAGCCTGAGCGAGCTTTTGGCTTCTGGCTAAGTGTTGCACCTTGCAAACCAGTTCCTTTAGCTTGGAGTCGTTACTGCCCTTAGGGTAGTGAGGTCGAGAACGCTCTCAGTGAGACAAGCTCGCACAAGAGGGACTCGCTAATTATATGAGCCAGGACTTAGCGACTTTGTTCCTCCCATTTCGGCTCTGTCTTGTACCAAGCACATGGTTTCACGACCTGAGGATGTCGCTTAGCAACCTCAGGGTCGGACATGCTGAGCCTTTTCCTTTGGACTCGCTATTTAGGCCTTCTGCTAGCTCACTCATGAAGTACTAATTTTTACTCATAACAGACAATGATAATTGATTTTAAAATATCTAATCATGAGTGAATATATTATATCCTTGTATGTTTAAAAACACTGTTTCATTAAAAAATTTATAGAAGCAAAATTAATTTTAAATTTTTTTTAGGAGACAACAAAATTATTTTATGTAATTTTGTGATCCACTTATGATTTCAAGACATAAATGATTTTGAAATATTTGTAAAAATTAATCAAATATATTAAAAAGAAGAATAATTATATGTCATCTAAAATATATACAAGCGTGCATTAAGTTGAATTCCTTCATAAAACCATTTATCCCCTTTTTTTTTTCAACAGAAAATGAGTAAATTGATATCGTACTTGATAGATCTATTAATGCATAAAAATGGTAACATGCAAAGTGAGACATTTGATTATGAGTTCACTTTGCATTCTGCCTTTTTGCGGGGTGCACAAAGGAAGCTGGAGCTCCAAACTAGACAAAAATAGCCTAACACTCCCTCAGAAAAATATTGATGCAAATGCTTATATACAAATATAAAAATGGGTCTAGACCATGGACTTCATAGGCCAACACATGAATTTGTGCAAATTAGATTCAAAATTAGAAAAAAAAAAGGATTAAACAGATTATCTATGTGGGCAAAAAATCCATTTTGGCATGGATTGCCCACAGGTCGAAATTTTTTTCTTTGAACTTTCATTTTTAGTGGCCCAACCTATACTTTATGTCAAACAAAAAAAAAATAATAAAGATGCCATAAATTCATATCACTTACACAAAATAGCTATAATATGTATTCTTATTTCATTTAATAAATAAATGTCAAATATCAACTTTTGTAATTTTTAATATCTTTAAAATTGAAAAATTAGATTTTTAATTTATATAGGTGGCGCGGGGGTGTGCTTAGAGGCAATATCTGCTATTGGATTACCTGGTGGCGACACTAGATGCTCGAGCATGGATGACCCATCAATTGTTGCCTTTGACGATGTAATACAGCAATATGTTGGAAAGCTTTTTAGTTCTGTAGAGAATATTAGAGGGTAGGTAGGTTTTGGAGGTTTAACAAGCTTTTGCTATTCAGAGAGAACTTTTGATTAAGGTTAAGCAATTTCAAGTTAGTGCTTCCTTGGCATTTGTCAAATGATACATCCGTTTAGAACCAACTGTAATAAAGGTGTCGGTTCAATTCGATTCCAATTGTGGTTTCGATTGGGATCGGTTGCAAAATTTGCAATCTAAATATTTGGTGATCATAGTAATAGGCATGTCTAATTCTAAACCGTCTATGCCCAACCTGTGACTAGCACTAATTTTTAGGTCCCCGTAGTTTTTGCAATTTGAAGTTTCTAAAGCTGCTTTCCTAGGAGGATAAATATCAATATCAAGGGATAGGCATGTCTAAACCATCCATGCCCTAATTTTTGGGTCCCCTGGTTTTTCCAATTTGAAGTTTCTAAAGCTGCTTTCCCAGGAGGATAAATATCAATTTCAAGGGACACTTCAGATGCTCAAATGTTTTTTCCTTTTAAAAAGGCTTAATTATAATTTCAATTCTTTTAATATATAAATTGATTGTATTTAATCTCTTTGAATATAATATTTTTTAATCCTTTTATATAAAATTTGAACTAAATTAGATTTAAATTGATAACTTGCCTCAAATTGAAGATGAAAAATTATAATTAGCACATAGAATTTCAATAGAGCTCAAGCTAATAAATCACTAGAAGATAAATTAGTAGTTATAACTTTCTCACGTAAGAAAGTATAAACCGTGTGATCTATCTAAGGTACAAAAACCCACCAATTAGGCTATTAGCAACCTTGACCCATTAATTTGTCTCTTAATGACTGTCAATTCAAAGTTCTAATGGAGTTCTATGTGCTAACTAAAATTTCATACATTCAATTTAATGGAAGTTACTAATGTGGATTCAATATGATCCAATTTATAAATAAAAGGATTAAAATAAAATTTGATATTTAAAGAAAATTAAATATAATAATTTTATATATTAGAAAGATTAAAATTATAATTAAGCATTTAAATAATCTTCTCATGAATTTTGATGAGATAAGGTGGAAGATCATTTTTGTACAAAAATTATCGAATCATGTCAAAACATTTTATTGAAACTCATTGGCCTTCTAAAATAGACTCATTGGTCCAAGTTCTTATGTTTCATCATTTGGGATCCTTTTATACAATTAAGGCATTAAGCTTCTTAATAACAAATGCATTAAACTTCTTGAAATATATTATGAAGTAATCATTTTATTAGATTCAATTAATTATAAAATATTCTTTTCTCAATCTTGTACATTGCATGGATTTAATTGATTTTATTTGATAGTAATTCATAATATAATTATAAATTATAAATTATTTAAATATAAATAAATCATTATCATATTTTCTCTATTAAATAACTATATAATTGAAATAATTATATTTATGTTAATTGAATACTATATTATTTTTCATTTGATAAAGTTATTATATTAATATTTCATATCAGCTGAATTTATTATTTAAATTTTTATCTTTTTAAAAATATTTTTTAATATATTAACAAAGGCTCATGCATTGTCATAATTAATATATTATCTTTAAAAAAATATACATTTCCGACAATTTTTTATCAAGTTTCAAAAATATTTTAAATTAAAATTATGATAAATATTCAAAAAGGATAAAAAATTTAAAAAGGAAATAGTGAAATATTAAATTTAGTATTTAATATTTAAAGATAATGTGAAAATTTAAAGAGTGAATATTATTAATCATGTGTTGATAAGTATTCAAAATTTGATATTATTAATTATGTGTTGATAAGTATTTTTTTTCTATGTATTACTTATATATGAATTATTTAATACAAATAAAAGAGAAGAAAAATTAAATTAAAAAATTCAAAAAATTCAAAAATTTTGTCCAAGATTTGAATTGGAAAGAAAAATAAAAAGAAAATTGAATTTTTTTTTCACTTTTCCTCTGTTGATGAGTGAAAGACATTAGTTACATAATAAAATTTAGAAATTACTTATATATAAATTATTTAATACAAATAAAAGAGAAGATAATTTGAATTTAAAGATGTTATGGGTATTTTCTACTACAATACAAAATGAACTAGAAAAAAGCCCAACAAAATACAAGTCCAATCAAAAGAGGCCCAAGACTTTCAGGAACTAAGGTCGCTTGACAAAGGCATCAACTCTCTAGCCACAAACGTAGGGCATAGGACAAGACCAGAGCAGTAACCCCAACTCAGTAAAGATGAGCCCCGGCTCACATAGTTAACAGTTTGTCATGCATGAGCTTGTATCACTATATGCAAGCTCAACCTTGCTCCTCAAAGGTCAACAATAACCCCAAGATAAGGGTTCTAGCTCGCGGGATGCGACATTTCACCTAGCTAGAAGCTCACAGTGGGTGAACCTGAAGTAGACACCCTCTCACAGGCCCAACTTACAGGGACTCATAGAAAGCAGCTTACAAGGACTCACCCACAGAAAGCAACTTACAAGGACTCACCCACAGAAAACAGCCTGTAGAAGACGATTTATAGAAATCATACTTATCAAATATATTTATTACTTAATGTAACAAATTTACGATTTGTGAAATTATATTTGTAACCTACCAACCTTTATAAAAGGGGGAGGAATAAATATAATAGGGATCCCGGTGCCTTCTGAATACATACTGTAACTTTATCAAATTTTTTACATAAATAAAATCATCCGTGAACGTAGGAATTCAAACAAAGGATTTTAACCGAACCACGTTAAAATCTTTGGTGTTCATCTTGTTCTTTTTTTTTTCTTGCTTTTGTTGTTTTCCTGCATTCCTGCTTCTAGATTGCAACTTAGAGATACAAGAATTATTTCAGTTGACTGAGATTTGGACTTACTAAATTTTACTGTCAACAGAAGAAGATTTAAAAAATTTAAAAATTTTATCCATAGTTTGAATTAGAAGAAAAAAAATTAAAAAATTAAAAATTCTTCTCACTCTTTATTTAATAACGAATGAAAGATATTTATTGCATAATAAAATTTGGATGAAAATAAATGCATTGACTATTATAATATTAAAAAAAATATATAATCCTTTCTTTTCTTTCTATGTTCGAATATATCAATGTAACGGTATAACTATTTTGAAAATGTTGAAACCGACTTTTGTCGTTTGTGAGCAATTTCAAACCAAACTACTCTAAAAACAAAGGAATGTATAAAAAAAAATAAATAATTATGTGAATTTGCAGTATCTCTTTCTCTGTTTGAATTCTCTTATGCATTTGAGAGTTGGAGGTGAATTCACGCTCTGAAACACCAACACTACACATGTAACATTCATTCACTTATAGGCCCATTTCAAAAGTTCAATCTAATGGCTATCTATGTTTCACCCTCAATTTCCAAAGAAAGTATATATAACATTTTCGTTTTACTTGTTTAATCAAATTTTTATCATGATAGAGATAGATATAATTTATGTGCAGTAGAATTAAAAATCCTTTTTTTATATATATAATAAGACTCATATTTATCCCTTTTCAATATTACATGAAATGATCAAATAAAAAAAATAAGAGAATTCACATTCATTATATACATATATGAGTAGGTTAAATTATTTTGTCAATCCTTGTCATTTTGTGTACTCCCCATTACTAGTTTGTAAAATCCCACTAGTAACGACACATATAGGTAATTCATAGTTTCCAACTCTATCTGCATTTTTAATGTCAAATAGACATTTTACTTAATCATCTTGTTTTGAGATGGAAATGAAGAATTATGTGTCTTATAATCTTTAAATTATTAACACACTGTTGTTTAGATGTGTCGAATCTATTAATTACTAATAAAACTTAATAAGAAAATAATCAAATAAATATTTGATTAAAATAAAAAATAAAAATAAAAATTTAATTCAAAATTTAAAAGAACTAATTAAAAATTGAACAAAACTACAAAATAATAACATAATTTATACAAATAAATATTCCCCACAAGTATAAATTGAATAAAAGAAAACTACGCATACATTAATATCGTCTCTCAACGTTCGATTTAATTAATTTTCTTATACTTATTAAATAAAATATTTCCTCCATAGTATTTTACTTAATTTAATATCATGCTTGTAAATGAAGACTTAAAATGAATACCCTTCTAAGATTAGAATCGAATATAAATTTTTTGGATAAAATAATTTTTACATATAATATATATATATATATATATATATATATTGTCCAAAGTATACAATTGACAAGCCATACAGGCTCAAGAACGAGATCACCAAACAACCCCAACCCAACATTGAGGCATGATGCAGAGGGGCAGTCCCTCAAACAATAAGAACAGTCAGCCAGCAGCAAAGGAACCCAAAACTAAGCAATACATAATAAACAAGACTAAACACCCCAACAATAAAACACAGCCCTGATAAAAGGCAGATTATACAAGGTCAAAACACTGTCAAGGGATTGTAATTTGGTGGGTCTAGATCTGCCGGGCCCCAATCGGACCCTAAACCACCAAATAGCAGAACCTGTGGATCCGAACCAATCAAGACCCAAACTTGCTAGGTGTAAAACAGGTCTAGATCCATCAAACCCAAATTAGACCCAATTTCCTGTCAAACCAATGAAGGTGTATGTGAAATTCCTGGGTTGTCCTTTTATTACCTGGAACTAGAGCTCTTGAAATGGACTCAAATCTGCAGATAGATACACGAGTCCGTAAGAAAAAAAATATGAATTAAGACTCCTAAAATCAGAATTTGTTAAAATGCGTTCAATCCACTGGATCAGCAATTCACACGAACCGAACCCAATAATCCATAAATGGATCAGCTTCTTTTTTTTTTTTTTTACATTCTTACCTTCTTAAATTTAAATAAATTAAAATATGTATTTATGAAATTTTTATCCCTTCTTTATCTTCTTTTATATTAAAGATTATACACCAAACTTTTTACGTACACTTTTTTTTTTTTTAACTTTATGAGATCTTGGAATGTTTTTAATTTTTTTTAATATTTATATATTTTTTTAGCATTGAGAACTTTATATGATTTTGAAATCTTCAATTATTGCTATAGGTTTAAAATTATTTTTAAAAAATTTAAATAATTTAAAAAAAAAAAAAACAGAAACACTCCACAGATTTGTTGGGTCCATGGATCACAAATTTAAGACGTTGATACTTCGACAATCCGCAATTTTTGCGGACCTATCTAATCCGTATTCATCTTTACATGGACTCAATCCAATGACTGTTGGATTTGGATCCAAACTACCATCCCTTAAAAATCGCAGCCGAAGAACACGCACTAAGAAATCAGATTTTACAAAGCTCCTGCAGCAGCCAAAGAAACCAGCCAAAAGAGCTAGAATCAACCAGGCAAAGAAAAACTGCCCAGGTAGAATTAACTTAAATTCTGTAGGCATCAAAGAAATCAATTGAGGGGGATGATTAGAACATTTCAGTTGTAGTTATAGGTACTCTATCTAGGATTGGTAAAAGTAAGTTCAAAAACATTATTGAGAAAGCATAAAATTGAAAAACTTAATGGCTAAGATTCAAGTACATAATCAGATCTCAATGTCAATAAATAACCGCAAACAATAATACATGAACAGCAATATGATATGACTATCTTCCCAACTCTAATTAGTTGGTTCTCAAAAAAGTTATACTCAGGACTCAGCCTGTTTCATCGGGGTGCACTAAATAATGCCTTGCTGATTATGCCTGTGGCCTCAATATATCGGTCCAAACACCTAGAGATGCAACTGCTTTCACTCCCACTCAGGCTTGATCCTGGTTTTGTAATACACTTCTCAAAACACTTTGCCCTCACTGTCTGTACAGTAAATAATAATCAAAAGATTAGTAACAGTGTTGTGAATTGTGAATCAGGTCAACTGCATGATACCCAAAATAGCACATGATACCATAAAATACCAAGTGTTGTTTTCTAGTCCCCTTAACTCCTCTGTTCTTTATTTAGAGTCTTCCCCCCCCCCCCCAAAAGGAATAGTCTTTCATCATTACATTAAAATAGTACAAAATCTTCTATTTATCCAGGGTGAGTAACTGAAAACAACATTTGCTG